>JXCR01091614.1:14632-46841 GCA_002079205.1 Phalaenopsis hybrid cultivar | reverse complement strand
TATATATATATATATATATATATATTTGTGTGTGTGTGTGAAAATGACGCGGTTGTCGCTCACGCTCTGCTAGGGTTTCGCCTCTATGGCGAGCCCTGGTTTTTCCTCTGCATTTTTCTTTGTCGTGCGTCGCTCTCGTCGCTTTAGTCCTCGTCTTCATCTCGACGCGACTACTCTGTGGTCGTAGGTTTCGTGTTGCGTAAGTTCTGTTTCTGCGGCGTCTGTGCTCGCAGAAGACCAAATTTGATGCGACTGCTCAGCCCCGACCATATTCGCAACTCTCGTTTGACGTGGCTGCTTGGTTGTGCGTCTCTCTTCGTGTTCTGAAGTGGTTTCCTGCGGATTCTTTTCGGTGTTTGCTCTTTCCTCCACTGCACTTTCACTGTTCCTTACGCCGCACCTCCTTCTATTGGTGATGACTTCAGATAGATCGTATGCTGCTGCCCTTGCGGGTGTCCACGCCTCATGTACACCTAAATCATGCTCTTTCTCACATTCGTTTGAGTGGGCGGAAGACATTAAACAACCTGGTAGGAAGAATGAGAAACATGACATCTTTTTTACAGAAGTTGAAGGTATTCAACTTGCTTTCTCGTGTCATCTGAATTTGGTCGGAAAATTTTTGTATGACCATCCCAAAATGGAGCCTATTTGTAAAGAATTTGAGCTTATGCACCTTGTTGGGGAGTGAAAAGTTGGACTCTTAGATGGAAGCCGCATTCATTAAGTTTAACTTAATAATGAAGAGGATTACACGTGCTTATTTGCTAGAAATATGATCTGGATTGATAACAGAGCAATGAAGATTCTAAAATGGTTTGTGAATTTTGTCTCACGGACGGAACCACCAATCATTCCGGTTTGGATTCGCCTCCCTGGTATGAAATTTCATTATTTTACCTAAAAAATGTACTCTATTGCCTCAGTTTATGATAAGCCACTCAAAACGCACATTCATACTTTTAATCTTTTCCGTCCATCTGAAGCCAGAGTACTTGTTGAAAGAGACATCACTTCATCCGCTTCTGAGAAAATCTGGTTGAGCACACAGCACCATGGATTTTAGCAAAAGATAGTGATTGAGCCTTTTTCTTAGTATTGTTCGAACTGTCGTATGTTCGACCACTTCAGTTCTCAATGCCATCATCTATACCCCCACCTCAGACCAAATAAGCAAAGTTCTCCGCCAGAAGCAGTGAATCCATCTCCTCATGATCAGCTCCAAGTTATTTACATTATTGATCATCAAAAGGATACTCCTGAAGACATCACTATCCTCGTAGGCAATATGTCAATCATTCAGTCTCCACACAATGTTGTAGCTCCCTTGTCTTTGGAACCTTCTATCGTGGGGGTGAGGGAGACTTTTTCAGATTCCACCTCCCCTAGAACCTATCATTGATATTATAGGTGACAATACTTCTACTGTTTCACTACCGCCTCATCAGGTTCAGTTAGATGTTAATGTTACATAGGGATCATGATGTGCAACAACCTACATCTGTCCGACCACCTTTGGACCTATCGATTGATCAGATGAGCCAATCATCGGATGAGGAATGACGGGTCTATACATCCAGGAGGAAGAAGCAGAATCGAGACCTACTTGAGCTCAGGAATCTACGCATCTTACCAATTGTTTAGCCAACTCCCTTTCGAGAACTAGAGGCAGAGGGATGACTAAAGTGAGACGTCCCTAGCACTTTAGAGCCCGTTGGTGGCTTTTTGGTTTTTTATCTTTATGTATTTTTGCTTTATTTGAGATTTTTTGTGTGTTATATTGTGTGAGTTGGACTTTCTTTTAGGCCATCTCATACAATCTATCTGTACCTTTTCCTCTTTAATATATTAGCCCTTAGGATTTTTCAAAAAAAAAGTGCCACAAGCTTGGCCTGTTGGTGGTGGGGTCACTGTAAATCCCCTCAGGTCAAGGGTTCGATCCCACCGTGGCGTGGAGGTTCTGGAATATTAGGCACATGGCGCAGACGCCCTATCATAGGTGCCCTAGCACAAATGGGAAGCGGNTTCCGCGCTTCTATTTTCATATATAGGTAGGTTACAGGGAGGTTACAGGGTGTATAACGCGGTTATAACCTCTTGAAATCTTTGCAGGTTACAGACGTATGCAGCTCTGTTGTACGTCTTATGTACGCAAATTTTTTTCCTCTACATGCAACTTATCTTCTTTTCGAAAGTGAATTTTTTTGTCTATCATTTTTCACATGAATCTAGGTTTTTCTTAATTTAAATTTATTATTATTCTTACAAACTAAATTTAGACGTGCAACATTTGGCAAGTATGCATTCAACTATCCTTCATTTATCCCTTTCCTCAAGAATTTTTATTTTTTGGGAGGAACTTTTATCCCTATTTTCGAAAGGATTATTCTAAAATATTGTTCTTTTTCTCATACACGTGTACGGTTTTTTTGGGGGGGCGGGGCAGTGTGGGGGGTTTTGAGCATGAGATATTTCAGTGCGGGAGGAAATGTCCAATCACCAGATCACCATCTCATCCGCACTAGTGCAACAGTAAATGCCCAACCACCAAGTCACCATCTCATCCACGCTGCATGATTAATTGTTTATTTCTTTTTGCCCATGTGCCTTTGTCTTTACTTTGACTTCTAAGATTAATAATTGTCCTTTAATTTCCAGTCTACTAAGCTTTTGTTTTACANATATATATATATATATATATATATATTTATATGTTAATTTTGGATAATTATATGAAGTTTTTATGAGTAAGACACAATAAGAGAATTTTATAGAGACTTACAAAAAAACATCTAGAACAATTGTGGTATATGGATATGAGTGTCATGTGAAAAGATGCTACTTATAGACTGGTTAATTGTGGCATAAATGAGAATGTTGAAAGATGGACGTATTGTAAAAATAAGAAGAATACATCTAGAATTGATCAAATTTGAGAGAAGTTGGGAGAACTTGTTGAACACCTAGCAGTGAAAAATAAATTTACATGATTTGGGCATTTGCAACCAAGGATAGAAGATCCATCAATATGTCAGATAAAAAAATGTGCGAGGTTTATGGTAGGGGAAATTGTTGGTTGAAGGTTCAATGGCTAGAAGTTTTGCAAATAGGTTTGCATGAAATAGAGCTAACACCTCAAGAAGCATTCAGGAGCACTCTCTCAATAGAAACAAATGAAGAGTGAGGATATATATAATTAAACCATAATATTTAGGTTAAGCCAAGTAATGATGATGATGATGATCTCCATTACATTTTCCTCTTACTCTATATTTTTCACTTCTCTCTTGTATACTACAAGTTAACCTTCTGTCTTCTATTAAAAACAACTTTTGTGTTTTTTCTTCTTTTCTCATTGCTCAAAATTTATCACGATGGCTTGTGTCATGACCCAACCTCCTAGTTTAGAATTAACTAAGTCATGAATTACGGTTGGATGGTATTAACATTTTTTTTCAGTGGTCCTTCTGTAAACTAAGTCTTTCCTATCAGTCATATCAACTCACAGTTTTTATTTTCTTGAAAGAGACCATTAATTTTAATAGTAAGTTTGATTTATAGAGTAATTATAATCTTAATATGCATTAATTATTATGTCAATGCTATACATGAATCATCAAAAGAAATGCAGTTCATTACTCTATAAAATTGTGAACTTTCATTTTAATTTTTGTCTCTTCGTGTTTCAATTCAAGTATTTATTATTTTTAATCTCTTTAAGAGTAATAATAGGATTATGGCCATACCCGAAGACATTAAAAAATGTTTCTGAATAGACCCTCAAAAATGTAATTGAAGATACATCCAAAATTTGCACTTGAAGGAAACATTTATTATTTCATTTATCGTGCACGGGTACATCATATCCTCTTTCAGTGTCATTTAGGGGTAATCCTGTATGACTTAATCCTTTATTTAATATTTCATATCAATTAAAATTCTTTAAAATGTATCGTTTCACATATCAGATATTTTTCTCCCATTTGTGATACATATTTCAAACATTCGAATTGCATGACATAAATGAAATATTTATTTTAAACCAGTTAATACAGCAACAACAACAAGCCTTTATCGCACTAATCGGGGTCGATTGCATGAATCTTTTTTCTTCATTGTGTCCCATTGAGTGCCATATTTTTATTTAATTCTTATTAATTATGATAATTTTTTTATACAAATATGCCCAAGTCTTTCTAGGTCTATCTTTGCTTTTCTTAACATAAGTCAAATTTAAAATATCTACTCTCCTAATCGGATCATTAGTGTTCCACGCTTAATGTGACCAAAGCATCTAAGACGACTCTCTCTAATTTTTTCTGCCATATATTCATTTCACATTTTGTCTCTAAGTGTAAGGCCACTCATCTACTTGAGCATTCTCATCTTGGCAACACTTAACTTAGTTTTATGCTTCTCTTTTAAAGGCTAATATTTTGCGTCATAGGGCATTGCAGGTCTCACCATCATCTTATAAAATTTTTCTTTCAGTGTAAGCAATACTTCTTTATCACACAATAAGCTAGAAGCATTTTTCCATTTCAACCAACCAACTTGAATTCTAATAAAATCCCCATTTGTATCACCATCGTTTTGAACAATCGATCCGAGATATCTAAAACGTTCACATATTTTAATAATTTGATCACCATAGTTACAACTCTATCACTGGAGCTACTACCACTAAAATTACATTTTATGCATTCAGTTTTAATTCCACTGGAACGAAGGCCTTTAAACTCCAATGTAGACCTACATAATTCAAGTTTTTTTTGAGCTCTTTGTCTAGTCTTATTCACAAGAAAATCATCCGTGAAAAATATACACCTAGGTACATCCTCCTTTAAATGTCCAGTAAGAGCATCTCCAGTAAGAGCATCTATAACTAAATAAAAAATATATGGGCTTAAAGACGATCTCTAATATAATCCAACCGAAATAGGGAAATATTTGGTCATTCCTCCTGCTCGAACATAAGTAACAACTCTAGTTTGCATATCTTTAATGACTTGCAAGTCATATCAATACATTTCTTCTTTAGAACTCTTCAAAGGATTTCTTTTGAAACCTTTTCATAATCTTTTTCTAAATCAATAAAAGTCATATGCAGATCATTCTGATTCTCTTTATACTTCTCCATCAAACCTCTCAATAAATGTATAGCTTCCATAGTATGCCTGCCCGACATTAATCCAAACTGATTTTGAGAAATCATTGTAATATGTCTCAACTTTTGTTCAATTACCCTCTCCAATAATTTTAAAGTATGCACATCAACTTAATTCCTCTATAATTTGCACACTCTTGTGCATCCATTTTATTATTAAAAATGAGGACCAAAATACTTTTCTTCCACTCTAAGACATCATTTTAGTTTTTAAAATAATATTAAAGTGTTTAGTAAGCCAAGAAACTCCTAAATATCCTAAATATTTTCACATTTTAATTGGTATATCATTATTTTCTGCAGACTTTCCACCCTTGGCTTTCTTTAAAGTCTCCTCAAATTCATTTTTACTAACATGACGGTAAAAATGAAACATTTTATTTTATTAACGATATTAAGATTACTAAGGTCGATCGTATTTTCAAAAATTTTATTGAAAAGTTCATCAAAATTAACTCACCCACCTATGTTGGATATCTTTTCCTTAGAAAAATAATTTTCTTGATTTTCAACTTTAATACGCTTTACTTGACTTAGATCATTTCTTTTCTTTTCTCTTTATTTGACTAGCTTATGCATATATTTTTCACTATCTTAATATCTAATATATTATAAAGTTCACTAAAAATAGAATTTTTAGCGTCACAGATTGTTCTCTTAGATTACCTGCAGCCCATTTTATATTTAGTTTTTTAAATCTTTTACATTTAAACCACTTTTTATAACTTAATTTCTTATATTTTATCTTTTCTTGTACAATATTATTTCTCTATCAACTTTTTTATTTGTAGAAAATTTTTCTTTTGATTCTGCAAGTAAATCTTTTGTCACTTGTTTAATAATGTTTTTTATTATATCCCAAATAAAACTTGCTTCTTCATGAACATCCCAAATCTTGAAATCATTAGGTTTACTCATAAAAATAATTTTATTTATGTTTTTTAGGTGTCCTCATTTAATTCTATGACAATGATTCATAGTTTTTTTTATTTATTTTGCAACTCTTCATCTTAAAAATTATACTTGGGGTGGCCTTACAATATTTACATTCTCGTCAATCCCTTCTCATAAGAAAATAATCAGTCTGTGTTTTATTAGATCCATTCTTATAAGTAATAATCTGCTCATCTTTTTTCTTGAATAAAGTATTAGCAATATTGAAATCACATGGTAAAACAAAATCTAATATGACAATCTTCTTCGTTAATCACTCAAAAACCGTAGCCACCATGAATATTTCTAAAATCTTCGACCATTCTACTGATGTGTCTATTTAAATCTCCTCCAATAAAAATTATTTCTTCAAGAGGTATCATTTGCATTGATTCTTCTAGGTCATTTCAGAATTTTTCTTTAGAACATATATCTAAACCTACTTAAAGATTATAAGAATTTATAATATTAAAAGTCTTAATTTCAACAACAATTTTAAGGGCTCTAATTCTATCTTCAATTCTATTAATTTTTGCAACATTATATTTTAGCTCTTATTTATAATTACATCTACACCATTTCTAGCGCGACTCATTTGGATACGAAAGTGTAAAATTAAGCTATCAATCTCTTTAGTATTTTCTATAACCCATTTAGTTTCTTGAATACATAAGATATTTATCTTTCTATAAATCGTATTATCAACTAATTTCATTAATTTACCCGTGAGAGTACTTATATTCCAAAATCTTATCCTAATATTATTTTCATTGATTAACTTCTTTACTCACAATTGTCCATAATGTGAGAACTTTGCTTATTTGACACTACACCCGGGTGTCGGTTTAGTGACACTTCACACTTTTCACTTAAAAAATAATTACTCATTTTGTTTAATGTGATAACTCTCCTTAAGTTTTAAATCTTTTGAAAAAAATTCTTCAATCCCTGGCGATATATAACATAATATTAACATTTATTACTTATATTTATCTTACTAATCATTGAAAACTATTAAGGCCTTAGACATGCATTTTTTTCTTCTTTTAATAAATCTACAATTCAGAACTTCAAGTCTTACAGAGCAAAACTTCATTGATTTCTTAATATATCTTTAATAGATCTCAATATTACTAATCGAAAAATATTGAATTGAATAATTATTTATTACTTCGTTAACAATCACAAAACAACTTGAACATGATTCAATTTACTATTTAACTAAAAAAATTAAAACTCTTACTTACCAATTTGCTCAGATCGATTTCCCTTTTCTCTGCTTGCACACTTCACAAACTCATTTTCTTTACAAGCTGAAATCTCTAACTGCTTGAGTCTTAATTTCGAAAAACATTCCATTAACATTATTTAATAAACATAATATCATGCATTCACATATATAATATTATATTTATTAACTTAATAATAAAAATCTTAACTATATCATTATACCTTTGGCTGATAACCCTATCACCCACTCTTCTTCCCACATGCGAACAATGCCACCGTTTCTATTCCCTTTTCTCCTTCGTGCAGCTCAACATAAACAATGCTCGCGGTCTTCTTCTTCATCCTCTTCCTCTGCGCAAGCAAAGCGTCAAAGTTTCCTCCTTCCTCTTTTGCTTGCGATTTGCAGCTCAACTTCACCACAAGCATGTCAATGTCGCTTCCTCCTACAGGTGAGTGGCTAGTGTTTGATGTCAAATCCACACCTCTCCCTTCCTCGACTTCGATTTGCTAGTGCTCGAGACAGAACAACAGTGCACGGTCTTTCTCCTACAGGCGCAACATCAAAATTCCTACAGATGTACATGGCGACTTTCGTCCTATTCCTCTTCTTCTTCTTCTTTCTGCTACTCTTCCTTCTCTTTTTGCGGCCTTCACTCTCGTCTCTCGGTTTCGTTGATTCATATGAGGTTAAGTGTTGAAATAAACATGAAATACGTTTCTTATGAGNTTTTTTTTTATATTTTTGCATCTATCACCTAAATTTTTATATTTGCTTGAATAACACTAATTCCTGAATCCTAGATCACATGAAAAATAACACCAATATCTTCTTTTTTAAAGTGGAATGCATATTTTCATGTATTTGGTTTGATGTGATTTAGACATTAGAGATTTATATTAAATAAATATAAATATTTAGTTGTTAGATGTATAAATATATAAGAATTTTATGATATGTATATGTAAACTAATTTGACGCTCTTACAAATGGCTTCCTACAAAATGTTATCGGATCATTATGACATTTTCTCCATTGATAAACAAACTATGGGGTGAAGAAGACGCACTTATATTGAAATAAAAACTATTTATTCAGGAATATGGCCATTTACATATATATACCACCTCATTTTTATGTGTTGGACTTTGTTCTTTAAATTTATACCTCCCAAATCTTTCATATCACATCAAAAATTGNATCTAGTGTATGCGAAGAACCAGGAAGATAGGAGAAGAGAATTAATAAGTTTAGTTGAATGAATGCTTTAAAAGAAGGCAGGCGGGAGTTAGAGAGGAATGAAGCAAGTGGAATGAATTTAGAGAACTAATCTGCTAGTGGATGACAAAAGTAATTTTTTTATACACATCAAATCTTATTTAATTTCAGATTTGGAGCCATGATTAAAAATTGTCCTTCTTGAAAAATTTGAATACTGCCTTAAAAAAATATTAAAATGGCAAACTAATCCTAACTGGTAAGCAAGAATAACCATCATAATAGAATTGATTAACATACATTGGCACAAATAAAACTGAAGGGAATTATCTTGCATTAATCGATTCTCATGACAAAAAAGGACTGAAGTCCAGATAGTTAAATACTTGTAAAGGGAGAGCTGAAAATCTTTCAATATAGTATTTAGTATAAAACTAGAAATATTTTCCACAAAGAAGAGAGATGAATGTGAGTCCATCCCAAAGAAGTTGTGAAGAAGGGAAACCATTCCGAGGAGGAAGAGACAAAGGAGAATAAAATCTCTTTCATCTATGATATCAATAGAATGCTCTCTTGTAAGTCCTCATGCATACTTTCTTTCTTTTGGAAAGATTCCTTTGGAAGCTCAAAGGTTTCATGCACATTGGCAGACTATTTTGATCGAAGTAAAGTATTATTTAACTTAAAATTTTTATTTGAGTTTTTTGTTCATGCTTTGCAAGGATGTGATTTGTGCATGCAGTTGGTGCCATAGATATGTGTTTGTAAGATGACATGGTTGATCAAGGAATGCAATGTGTAAAATGGATTTGCGGATTTGCATTGCATGGGTTAATATCTGAAGGATGGATTTGAGGGTTGTGTGCATGTAGTAAAGTGAAGGATCTGATGTTGAGATAAAATCGGGTAAATATAAAGAAAGGATCGAAAAATTTAATGAATGATATCGTCATGTGAAACCAGTGATGAGATTGTGATGAAGAAAGGATTAGGAAAGCCTAGAAATGAAAACCAGTTCTAAGTGTGGCAGCCAAAATAAAAACTTTCTTTATCTTGTCCTTTAACTGTAGACATTCTTTGTAGATCTAGTCCTCATTGAATATCATCAACCTACCTTTGAACATTATAAAAGGGACAAAATAGGGTTAAATGACAATAAGAAAAAGCATAATATTGCATGGTAAATATATTTTGACAAAAAAAATAGATTTTAGTATTGATAGCTAAAGGTAACATCTTGCATTGCATCATCATGCTTATGTCAACACTAGAATTATACCATCTATCTGGTAGCATTCACCGTTGTTTTCAAACCCTGAATATCACTCAAGTAGAGTTTACTCATTTCAATTTAAACATGGCATCTTTTTGGTACAAACAGAATCATTTAACGTAGATAACACCTTTAGTATATTTTTTGGCTTGTGACATTTTATTTATACAAGTTTATTTATTATTGTCTTTGAAGTTTAGCTTCTTTGCTGTGTTCTGTTTGCCANGTCAACACTAGAATTATACCATCTATCTGGTAGCATTCACCGTTGTTTTCAAACCCTGAATATCATTCAAGTAGAGTTTACTCGATTCAATTTAAACATGGCATCTTTTTGGTACAAACGGAATCATTTAACGTAGATGACACCTGTAGTATAATTTCTGGCTTGTGACATTTTATTTATACAAGTTTATTTATTATTGTCTTTGAAGTTTAGCTTCATTGCTGTGTTCTGTTTGCCACTAGAATTTTGGAATTTGCAATACATTACTTTGGCTATTAAGATTATTTTGGCTAACTGTTTTGGAACTTGTTTACATTTTAGCTTGGAGGAGGATATTTATTTGGGCTGCCTCTGGGTTTCATTGCTGACTCTCTTGGAGGCACTTTTGGTGCAACCGCAGCTTTCTTGCTTGGCCGAACAGTATGTAAATTACACTTTGGCCTTTCTTGTTTTTCTATTTAACAACTCCTTGATTGTTTCTAGGAAATTTACTATTACTCGTTTCACAGTCATGTATGTCTTAAAGGTTCTTTTNCAACCGCAGCTTTCTTGCTTGGCCGAACAGTATGTAAATTACACTATGGCCTTTCTTGTTTTTCTATTTAACTCGTTTCACAGTCATGTATGTCTTAAAGGTTCTTTCGCTTTCTTTTGGCTTTATTTTTGTTCGATTAGGATCACTTCTAGGTTTAGTTTTTTGGTTTTTTTTTAAATTTTTATTTTATTTTATCTATGTTTTGATGTAAAGAAAAGCGTGTTTGATATAGTAGAAAATGTTTAGTTGTTTTTAAAAATACTCGAAACGGCTTTTACATATTTTTATTTTCAGTAATTTTAAAAGCAAAATATATAAGCATGTAAAAGTACACTAAACAAAAATGTTTTTAAAGTAAAAGCNTTTTTCTTTCTTTTGGCTTTATTTTGGGCCGATTAGGATCACTTCTAGGTTTAGTTTTTTGGTTTTTATTTTATTTTATTTTATTTTATTTTATCTATGTTTTGATGTAAAGAAAAGCGTGTTTGATATAGTAGAAAATGTTTAGTTGTTTTTAAAAATACTCAAAACGGCTTTTACATATTTTTATTTTCAGTAATTTTAAAAACAAAATTTATAAGCATGTAAAAGTACACTAAACAAAAAAAGTTTTTAAAGTAAAAGCAAAAATCAAAAAACAAAAGTGATCCTAACAAGCCCTAGTATTATCAGATATACAATAATCTTAGGGGCCGTTTGGGATCATTTTTGTTTTTTTTTCTATTTTTTGGTTTTATTTTGTTTCGTTTAAGTTCTGATTTGAAGCAAAACATATTGGCTATTTGATTAAAATGTGATTGTTTTTAATAACACTCAAAATACCTAAACGCTGTTTTGACTATTTTTTTAAAAAAACATGTTAATTTCTTTTTGGACAAAATAATTGTAAAAATCCCTTTCAGACTATGTTTAGAAAATAAAAAAAAAATAAAAAAAATAAAATTGATCCTAAATGAGTACTTCGAAAGTCAGTGNTTTGATTAAAATGTGATTGTTTTTAATAACACTCAAAATACCTAAACGCTGTTTTGACTATTTTTTTAAAAAGCATGTTAATTTCTTTTTGGACAAAATAATTGTAAAAAACTCTTTCAGACTATGTTTAGAAAAAAATAAAATAAAATAAAATAAAATTGATCCTAAATGAGTACTTCGTAAGTCAGTTTGGCAGTCATATTTTTTGGCATTTACTATTTATATTATTCAAACCTTTATCATCTGAATGGAGGTACTTTTTTTGCTTGTTGAAATTCAATGTTTCTGTGGTGATATTTGAAGCGAGGTTTTCAATGACCTCTTAGTGGACTTAAAACGTAAGTAATGCAAATGGTCTCGCAAGACTTCGATATATTTTATAGTTCTCGTGCATGAAGAGGTGAATAATCATTGTATGGGAACGTTTTTAAATCCCTGTTTAAGTCGAAAAATTGGCAGAACTCAGCATTTTCCAGTGAAATTGAAGCTTTTCTGGATTAAATGGTATGGTGTAAATAAAGATGAGATTTATGACTCATTTAAATATTACTAGATCATGTCATTGGACTTGAAGAAGGAAATTAATATGTTTTAAACTGTACAAATACAATCAAAATGCCTAAAAATGATAATTTCTTTTACAAATACAATCAAAATGCCTAAAAATGATAATTTCTTTTTGCCACATAAAGTGAGTGAAAATAAATTATTAGCTTCTAAGAAATATAATCTATCTTCAAGCAATTAAATGAGCTCATATGTAAGAATGTGTCTGTATTTTTGCTGGCCTTTTTTTTCAAGGTGAGGGTTGTTAATTAAGCAATACAATCATAAATGGAAAGTATGATTATAAATCACAAAATTGTAGAAAATTAATATTTGTTTCACTATCACATTCCTCTTAAATTTGAATGAAAAATATTGGAAATTAAATGCCCAACATTAAAAATTTAAGAGCACTTTTAACAAGCTTAGAGAAGATTATGACTAATACCGGATACCACAATTAAAATGGTCACTATTATTACTAAATTTCATATAGGTTACAACCAAAGTCGCTTAACAATGAAAACAATAACAACACAAACAATAAAAGACTCTAGGATGATGACTGGCTGCTGAACAACAGGTAGGAAGGCTTGCGGTTGCAGATGGGGAGACAAAGCAAGATATGGCAGCAGTTTGAGGGTGTTGGAGGGAGTTCAGGCAGCAGGTTGATAGGCAGATGGGTGATTGTGATAGCAGCTGGCGCAGTTGGAAAGATTTACGACATAATTGGCTGGCAGTGGGAAGGCTGCGACACAGCTGGCAGGCAGGGAAAGTGGCGGCACAGCTTGGCGGAGAGGGGGAAAGGCTGCAGCAACTGTGGAGCTGGGTCAGCTGGCTGCAGGGTGACAGAAAGAAGGGAAGATGGCTGATGGAAGAGAGCAAGGGTAAGGTGGAAACAAGCAATAGAAGGGAAGATATACACCACCTCAGAGTAGGATAAAACTGGAGCACCACCACCTCCTCGAATAGAGTCCTACAATAGGGAGAAGTAATCCACACAGGAATCTGAAAGTAGACGCAGCATGAACTCCCTCTAAACGCTTAAAACAACAATTAAATAGACTCTTACATGAAGTAGAAATAAAAGAAATAAAGAAGGAAATTCCCACACAAAAGGAAGGGGTGATGAGGCAAGAAATATCTAGAAATTAACCATTAAAACACTTCCATATGCAGAAGAAGCATAAAAAGGAGTGTGGCAAGCGGCAGCCCCACCCGGTCAAATTTTTGCCCCCAGGCAGCTCGGTTTAACCCGCTCCCGCATTCCCGCTGCGGGTGATCCTACTCTTGCCCCTGTTCTTGCGTCAATCTCACTAAAGCATTTTTTTTTTTGTTATTTTCATCTTTATAAAGTATTTTAATGGATATTGATATGAGTATAATAGCCCATTTACAAAGAAATGCAAAAGCAAAATGAATAAGTAAATAAATAATATTAAAAAAAGAAAAAAAAAACATTAACACACAAAAGGTACAAAGTATATATTCAAATCTTCTGAGTGAATGAAAGTTGTCTAAAGATATATTTTCTTTTTATTCTTGTATTTCTAGTATAAAAAACACGGAATCTCTTAGCTGATGCTCTGAATGTTTCAGTCAAAATTATAAAACTATTGTGATAAATATTCATCATTTTTTTCACAAATTGGATGAGGTTGTGCTTTATATTTTCAGTGATAATATTGAGTGACAAATACTTAGGGGTTAGCTGGCACCAAAATTTTAAGCATTTTCTTTGGGAGAGAATATGATCTTGACTCTAAGACTTGGGAATATACTTGAATGGATGAGGGGGATTTTTTACCACAATGGCAGGAGAAAAATTAAGAGCATTAGTGGAAGGGCCTGCATGTGAAATTTAGGATATTTTAGCTTAAGGTGAACCTTGAAATATTCAGAAAATTTGTGTCAGCAAATATGATAAGAGGAGCAATATTGTGGAAAGCTTTTAAATTCCACATTTTGTAATATCTAGACCACAACCTACTCTACGCTTTTTATGAAAGGGGCTATCACATTAAGTTCATCAAGACACTAGATATAGAGGGCTTAGCAAGATGACTTGGGGCAGCAGGCCTGTAAAAACTACGAAAAAATTGAAATTAAGGGGAAAAATACACTGATTGAAGTAGTACAAATGAATTCATCCAAGTAAATGACAGGAGATTTTAAAGAGATTATTTTAACATGCACATCAGGAGGCCGCTAATATTTTATGAACATTGTGAGAAGAGTAATGTAATTTGCTTCTAAATAAGTCTTATGATATGCCGAGGGTTAAGAAGTCTAATAGAATACCCACCAACTAGATGTAAACCAAATGAAGCTGTCATATATAATTAACTAATAATTGAGCAGGTGATAGGTTTAGCATGCACATAAATCACCTTATAGATAAAGAGGAAAGTAAATTTGCTTTGAAAAGATGAAGGCTTTTTATTTTGTTGAGTTGCTGAGTTCGGTAATGCTGAGAATATCATACAAGATCTTGGGAGGTCTTTGTAGAAGGTGGGATCTAAAGAGACCGAGTTAAATGGGAAATGCAGAATATCCCCTGATAGTGATCGACGAAAAAGAACGAGCTCGACTATGAACATGAGATGAGCAAAAATATACCTCCAATCAGAGCAAAGAAGAGGAAGGCGTGATCCATCTCCGTGGTCCTTGTGCATGGTGTTGTGCATTGTGAGTGATGCTACCAACAATGGTCTGGCAGGGAGAGATACCAGCTAGTGCACAACATGGCAACGTTGCACTTTTGCCGTTTGGAAAGGAGATATTTAGAAATTGGGATGGGCATGAAGCGATGGTAGGTTGCTCCATTGTGACAGGAGGTTATTAATTTTTTTAATTGAATTTTTCCGTACTATTAGAGGTTATGAATATAAATCTTGGTAACAGTGGCCAACTAATGCACCAGGCAAAACCTTTTTATCCCTTTTTTCAAAGAGGCAATTGATAGATTGCCGGTTTTCTATGTAGCGTACTTCTGTAAGATGTTTTGGTTACCTTTTTTTGTTTTTTGTCAAATTGGTTTGCTGTATACATTTAATCAAATAACATGAATGAGCTGTGAGAGATTATTAACTTTGTAATAAGTAAAGTTGATAATAAGTTTAAAACATCATCATTAGTTTTATCCCAACTACGTGGGATTGATTTTAAGCATTATAATTATACAATCATTTTGCTAAATGCTGCATGAGGTGCTAAACCTATTATTCATACTTCTTTTTATACAATGTTTATTTATGTTATCTTCGAGCCACACCTCTTCCTTCTTAAAAATTCAAATTTAATTTTATATATTTGTTTTGAGTGATTTTTCCATTCTTTGTTATATCCGTCCAAACCACTCAAATTTATTTTATATACCTAAGTTTTAATATCTTCCACTCTCCCAGCACTCAATCTACACTTTCTACTTGTCACACATCCATTTTAAATAGTCATTTATGCTACATACTTTTATTATATACAATTAGTATGTATATATATACTTTTTGTCATTATCTGTAAGTTATTACCAGGCTGTCACTTTGACTCGTAACAACTGGAGAACCAACCTAAACTTAAGGCAACCAGCCAATCTTCAGTCCTTTAAAGTTGGTTAAAAACTCGTATTTTACTTTTTGAGACTGATATCCCTTAGTTTTTGTTCCAGTGTTTACGCCATAATAGTTAAATGCTTGCCTGATACCAGTGTCACTTTCATATTAGATCAAAAACCTGAAATTACTAACCGAAAAAAACTTGGGTTAGGTATTTTAATCACCACAGAAGCTTACGCATAATTTATTACTAGTACAAGTTCAAACGAATTTATTATGTTAAAACAAATTTGTCAGCTACTACCAGCTTCTGTTTGAATTAGTTCAGGTACTTATTTTTTTCGATCATATAATTGGAACCAAAGTTATTTACTTAACCCCTTATTTGTTTTCACTTAGATTGCTTAGAAGTGAATATCTTAGTAGCATATATACAGTAACTATGAGAAGATGAAACGCACAAAAGCACCCAACCATTCAATCGAGTGCAACAGTGTAGATGCCAATTTATAGACTTTTAAAGTCTCCGTAATTCAGAGTATTAAAATGGTTATTGGGATTGGTGGTTATTTAAACCCTTTAAAAAATCATATATCTGCTTTTGAATCTCTTTGTAGACCACACGTTGATATCTTTAACTTCAATTTGCAGCATCTTTTGGTCTAGGTATATTCAGAATGGGTATATGCCCATCTACAACGTAGTATCATAGCAATTGATGACTATCAAAATAATTTGAAAAAACTGAAGCCCAATGAATGCATGTGCGGTAAATGTGAGAGATGGAAAGCAAAAACTCTGAAACATAAATAAATGAAAATGTTATGCAATCAAAGTTGGTCTTTTTGATTTTTTTTTTAAGTAGACATTAATTTTGGTGTTTAAATAATCCCTTCAAAAGCCCATGCGAGGAATACACCTTAAAGCAGGCACTTGAGCATTTCTTTAGTTTATTTATTTATTTATTTATTTCTTGCATTTTTTTTGTTGCATTTTTTTTAATGTAAAATAGTTATATGATAATGAAGTGAGCATAACGAGGGCAAGTTCCAAAGTAAAACGGAAATACAACTGATTGGATGCATAAAGAAAAAAGTCAAAAGGTTAACCAGCAAATTGTACTAGAAAACAATCAAAATAGCTCATTAAGTCCACCTTGCTTGAAGCTTGATGAGAATAGGATAGTGCCATTTTGTTTTTTGGTTTTCCCTTTGTTAAAATCTTGCCTGGTAAATAGTAGGAAATTTTCTATCCACTATAGTGTAGTTACCCATAATGCTCTCATTAAAACGATCAATTGTGTCATCAGGTTGCAAATTAACAAGATTATTTTTGTTTTCAGTAATTAGAGGGGGAGTTGGGACTTCCAAAATCGGGGAATCATATGAGAGTCCAAATTTGTAAGTGCCGGAAAGGTAGTCACAATGGTCTCAAGATCATGAGGTAAATCAATTGGTTCTCAGTTTTGACAACAAGTATGAATTATTGGCAGAGTAGTAGTTAAAACTGTGGGAGTAGAAAGGTTTTGGATATTAAAATGGCCCTCTTGCTAATGTTGGGGGCCGCAGTCTCCTGCATCTATTGCAAGGTGAATGAGAAGGTATGTAGTTTTATCATTGATGAAGGAAACAATAAGAATGTGACATCTACACAGATGGCTCAAAGGCACTATTAGTCATATTCTTTGACTCGACTGAAGAAAGTTTTGACCAGAGGGGCCTAGTGAAGTTTTCGATTAGGAGCCAGTTACAAGATCAGGTGTCGTCTGACGTAGTCCCCATGTATGTTAATCATATTTTGTTGGGGAAACCATGGCAAATTTGATCGGAGGACGTAACACGACAGATTTAAAAACCTATATTCTTTCACCTGAGATAGGAAACATATGATCCTACTTCCTTCAGTGGAGCTCCAGATTGTAGGAGCCATTGTCAACAGAGCAACATCGGCCAGCTTAGGTGATGATGGGGGATGTTGGGATTGAGACACTAGTGCCAGACACGGGACATGCATGACAGAGGGCACCTTAGGATATCACGATCTAAATCTTGCCACCATGGCTACCACCGTGCCCTCACTTCAAATCATGTCAAACTGATCGTGGACTACGTCAAGACTATTCAACAACATAGGCGAGACATGCAGGCTCAGTCCAGTTTAATGGCAGGACCTTATGAGAGCAAATCGTTATGGAAGTATGCTCACAATTGGAGAACTTCTCCAATGCTTTGGGAGACAATGCAACTGATACTGCAATCCAGGTGCTGCTAGGATCACTATCAAGAACTGGAAGCTTCGACAAATGGATTCGAAACTTCTCCAACCCTTGAAAACTGATGTAGGGCTTCAAGGAACACAGGGTTCGTGAGCAAAGGTGAGCTAACTGATCGGGCATTGAGAGAATGGCTGAATCGGCCAATTGGTTCAACTTGGAGTATTTTGGTCCAGCAGGAGGTTGGGCCGACCCATCTTCCACTCCTAAGGGGCAGGAAGTACCAACAAAGCCTTCCTTATTTCCTTGTTTGCCGCTTTTTCCTCCTTCCTTTTTGATTTTGGCCCAAAAGGCGAAGCTTCTCTTTCTTATTTTATCTATTAGCTATTAAATACGTGTATTTTTTCTTGCTGATTAATTCCAATTTTTAGATTTCTGTCAAGATAACCATTGACGCTCAGCAGGTGGTGCTCTGGCTATATCTCTTTTTCGAGGTGGTGATTTTCTTCAACCTATCCCTTTCCACATCCTCCCTCGTTGCTCCCAGTCGTTGTATCTCTCTGTAGCCGACCACCACATTTTTCTATTTTCTGTTTTCTGTCTTCTGTCGCCTCCAGCTTCCCAACCGCCTCCCACTTCCCTCCAGCATTACTACCTCCCTCCACCAGCCTTCCTGTTGCCTCCAGCTTCCCACCGCCTCCCACTTCCCTCCAGCATTACTACCTCCCTCCACCAGCCTTCCAGCCAGTTTCCGATATCTTTTCTCTTGTTTCTCTGCTGCTGTCGGCTTTCTGTTCCACCATCTAGGGCTTCCGGCCAGCCCTTCCAACCCTCACACTACACCCACAACTATCAACCAACCCCTCCAAATGCTATCCGGCCACCCCCTCGTCTTCATCCTCCCCCAGAGTTTTGCCTGTCATTTATTTCCTTGTCGTTATTTTGTTGGTTCAAGTGTTGCTTTTGTAATCTCTTTTGAATTTCAACAATAATTTCTATGTCTATTGTGATTTGGGTTAACTCCGGTATCAATGGAGGACTACTTTTGAGTCTAATGACATTCGTTTGAGAGTAGATCTAAAACCGAATACATGAAATATAATTTGAGTGACAGTAGATCAAGTGACAGAGTTGTAATAATGGGTGATCAAATCATTAAAATGAGTTAACGTTTTAGATATCTCTGGTCTATTGTTCGAAGTGATGGTGATATTGATGGGGATGCTATTAGTAGAATTCAAGTTGGATTGTTGAAGTGGAGGGAAGGCTTTCAACCTATTGTGTGATGGAAAAGTATCGCTTAGACTTTAAAAGGAAAATTTTATAAAATGTTGGTGAGACTTTCAATGCTTTATGAAGCAGAATGTTAGTCTATGAAAGAGAAACATAATACCAAATTAAGTGTTGTTGAGATGAGAAGGCTTAGGTGGAATGACTTTACACTTAGAGACAAAATGCGAAATGAATATATTTGTGAAAGAGTTGGTGTAGCTGTAGTGGCAAACAAGATTAGAGAGAGTTGCTTTAAATGGTTTAATCTTAGTAAACGTGCACCACCGACCTAGTGTTTGGAAATAACCAAAGCGGGTACAAACATTCTTACTGTAAAACATTAAATTTCTATAACTAACATTTTAATAATGAAAGAACCACTAAAAAAATGAATTAAAGCAATAAAATTAAATTTTACCTCAGTTCTAGTTGTCCAGAACACGATAAACATTTTTTTCGTCTATCGTTCATCTTTTAATAAATTAATTAAACTTGAAAAGTTATTTAAAAATAACAGTTAGCTAAATAAAACTAGTGAATACTCATAATTCTAAACTATAATAATTCAATGAAAAGAGAGAAAATATCCACGTCAATTAAACGGTATAAAATTATATAATGTTTGACGATTTGTATTATCTAATATGATTTAAAATAGTCAACTATATCATTTTTATATCAATTTTCCTTTTAATCTGTATACAGTCGTTACAGGAGCACCGTAAAAAATTGTACCGCTTAAGGTAATTCAATATCAATATATTTTTTCATTTACGTGCACGAATACCTAAATATTTTCTCACTAGTACCTTAAAGAGATGCTCATCATAGCCATGGATGCACATGCAAACAATCCAAATAATAAGTTTTATTATTAGTGTACCATTCAATAACCTAAAATATGAATTTAAATAATATGCAATTATTGGTGACATACTCTCAATATGATCAAAATGAAATTTAGGAGTCAATAAAATCTAAGGCTCTGTTTGGCGCAGCTGTGGATTATTTATAATCTGCTGATAAACAGATTATTCTGATAATCTGATAATTTACAGATTATCAGAATAATCTGGCTTGCTGTTTGGGACAGCTTATTCAGACTAGCTTATTAGTAGTTAAATGACATTCCTCCCCCTGTCTGATAAAACTGTTTGGGGCAGCTTATTCAGAATAGTTTATTGATAGAAAAAAGACATGGTGCAGAAACATACGATAATCACAGATCAGTTCTAAAAAATACCATACAGTTCTCTCACCTTTTTTGAAGAGAATAAACATTAGTAAATGGGAGTTCTGTGAGACAGATGCCAAATCAATTGAATGATACAATTTAGAGATGCAACATAAACATATACATCCATAACCTATACATCCTTTATAGGTTATGGTGTGCACACCTGATATAGCAATTATAATAAGGGTTAAGCAAGTAAAAAATGGGAGTTTTGTGAGACAGATGCCAAATCAAGAAAAAGCCTTAAGAAAAAGGTGAAAAATATGGTGTTAACCAGGAATAATATAACAATGTAGAGACTTCTTGACAATAATCTGAGTGGTGATCCGAATATATGTAAAAGTATACCATCAGTGATACTTCCATTAGTTGGGTATTGCAGTTGCAAAAGTAATATTTTCAACCATAAAAACATGAACTTGTTGCAACTACTAAACAATCACTCGATAGAAGTTATTACTTTTGCAAAATTCACAGATCCAAAGCAATAGAAGCAGAGCCATGGGGAAGAACCGAAAAAAATTCATCGATCCAAAAAACTCACGAATCCAAAGCATATCTCGAAAAAACTTACAGATCTAGAGTGTATCCTAAAAAAAAAACCAACAACAAACAATCGTAGATCTTACCGGAGAGTATATGTCGAAGGGAAAAAGAACGAAATCGAGTCTTAACGCCAACAGAGAGTGATGCTTTCGATCGGAGAGGGAGGAAGCGAGGGGAGAGCGCGAGAGAGATCACCAAGAGCAAAAGAAGGAATTCGAGCCCTAACGCCAACAACCAACGCTGAACGCAGCAGAGGCCCCGCGATCCGGCTAATGAAGAAAAATGGATCCGCGGGACGCTGCGTTCAGAACGCCGCCGAACGAATGCGCGAAACAAACGCGTGGGCGGCGTTCTGAAAACGCCACCGCACATGTATAAGCTGCGCTAAACAGGGCCTAAGTCACAGAGCGAATCAAACATACGATATATTAATGATACTAAATTTTAAAAGTATAAGTATTTACTTTGCTTTCGAGCGATTCTTGCTTGCTCTGGGACTTGTATCAATTCTTTCAAGTTACCACCTATAAAATATGAAATATTTAATTATCAATTTACTTAATTATATTTTAATATAATTATTAATTTTTTATGTATTACATTATTTCAACTAAAATTTTAAGTGCTTAAATTTTAAGTTTAATCATTACATTAATATTAATAATAAATAATATTAGTTTGTACAAATTACTTTCAAAATAAAATTCTAACCTTATTGCTGTCATCAATCTTTCTTCGATCCAAAAGTGAAACTTTTATAGATTGAAATCAATGCACTTAAATTTTTACTCTTAACTAATAAACTAATAAACTAATATATATATATATATATATATATATGGGGCTCATGGATGAGAGACATATATTGATTCAATTAACCGTGCCGGAAGACTATACTCGGATTTTCTCCAAAAAATATCTCAGCATTGCTTATAAATCAATGAAGCTACTCAAGTGGTCTCCTGATTTTGACCCTAAGCATGAACCTCCTACTGTACCGATATGGTTCAGTCTACCAGGTCTCAAGCTGCACTTTTTTCATCATCAGGTTCTTTACTCTGTGGGGGCCATACTTGGGGACTCTATGAAGCGAGATCCACCGACTTTCAACCTAACCAGACCTTCTGTGACCAGAATACTTGTGGAAAGAGATATTAATTTACCTGATGTTACTGAAGTCTGGTTGTGCACAACTCATAATGGTTATTGGCAACTAATCACATGGAGAATAGACCGCCTTACTATTCTCATTGTAAGATGTTTGAACATACACTTGATAAATGTCATAAGTTTCATCCTAATTTGAAATCTAAAGATCAAGTGAATAAGGTTTGATCTAATTCTACTACTCTGGACATATCTGTTCCATCTGGAGAGAAAATTATCACAAGACAAGTTTTGGATATCGCTAAAGATCAGCCACCTACCATCTCTGCTAAGAAGATGCAAACCGATCCTTTACCCAACATCGCAGTTCCTGATGAAGAACATCATACTACAAGTACAGATCCAAAAGTGCTTATTCCACTCACTGTTATTGAAGAATACTCACTTATATGCCAAGACATACGAGAGTATTTCTTTGATTCAATCAAAGATCAACTGGTACAATAAGGGGTTACTTCTAATGTTCAACATCCTACACATGTCCGGCATTAGTCCAATCCACTGATCAGGCGAGCCACTATTCGGATGAAGAATGACAGGTTTATTCCAGGAGGAATAAGAAGATTGAAGGCCGACTCGAGCTTGGAAACTTATTGGACGATACTTTGGTCACTAGTGGCAATGACACTCATCTTACCAATTTATTATCTGGCTCCTTTCTTAGAACTAGAGGTATAGGCAAAGGAAAATTTGGTCGCTCTCTAGCTACCTGATACTACGCTTTTTTGACATTTTTTGTTTTTTTATTTAGGTCTCTTGTATTATTCTGTATTTTCTCTTTTTTTGGAATCTTTTGTATGTGATGGTTATCGTGGGGGAAGGGTGCCATGCGTGGGCCCTTCCACACAATCTTTATGTATCCTTTTTTGCTTTTAATATATTAGCNATATATATATATATATATATATATATATATATATATATATATATATATATATATATAAGACTCATGGATGGGAGACATGTATTGATTCAATTAACCGTGATGGAAGACTATATTTGGATTTTCTTCAAAAAATATCTCAGTATTGCTGATAAATTAATGAAGTTACTCAAGTGGTCTTCTGATTTTGACCCTAATCATGAACCTCATACTGTACCGGTATGGTTCAGTCTACCAGGTCTCAAGCTGCCATTTTTTCATCATCAGGTTCTTGACTTTATTGGGGCCATGCTTGAGGACCCTATAAAGCTAGATCTACCGACTTTCAACGTAACCAGACCTTCTGTGACCGAATATTTGTGGAAAGAGATATTAATTTACCTGATGTTACTGAAGTCTGGTTGGGCACAACTCATAATGGTTATTGGCAACAAATCGTCATGGAGAATAGACCGCCTTACTGTTCTCATTGTAAGATGTTTGAGCATACACTTGATAAATGTCATAAGTTTCATCATAATTTGAAATCTAAAGATCAAGTGAATAAGGTTGGATCTAATCCCACTACTCTTGATATATCTGTTCCATCTGGAGAGAAAACTACCACAGGACAAATTTTGGATATCACTAAAGATCAGCCACCTACCATCCTTGCTGAGAAGGTGTAAACCGATCCTTTACCCAACATCGCAGTTCCTGATGAAGAACATCATACTACAAGTACAAATTCAAAAGTGATTATACCACTCACTGTTATTGAAGAAGACTCACTTACATGCCAAGACATACGAGAGTGCTTTTTTGATTCAATCAAAGATCAACTGGTACAACCAGTTACTTCTAATGTTCAACATCCTACACATGTCCGACATTAAACTAATCCACTGATCAGGCGAGCCACTATTCGGATGAAGAATGACAGGTTTATTCCAGGAGGAATAAGAAGACTGGAGGCCGACTCGAGCTTGGAAACTTATTGGATGATACTTTGGTCACTACTGGCAATGACACTCATCTTACCAATTTATTATCTAGCTCATTTCCTAGAACTAGAGGTATAGGGAAAGGAAAATTTGGTCGCTCCCTAGCTACCTGATACTACGTTTTTTTGGCATTTTTTGTTTTTTTATTTAGGTTTCTTGTATTTTTCTGTATTTTCTCTTTTTTTTTGGAACCTTTTGTATTTAATGGTTATCATGGGGGAAGGGTGCCATGCGTGGGTCATTCCACACAATCTTTATGTATCCTTATTTCCTTTTAANTATATATATATATAATGATTTTTTTTCTCGTCGTCGGTTGGGCAAAAAACCTAACTTGAGCTCGATGTTTCTCTCGTCGTTCGACTCTCACATCAAACGAAGCGTCGCATCAACGCTTTGACCTGCTGCCAGTAGCCTCTACAGTGCTTCGATCTGCTGCAGCTAGCCTACTCCACACTCCGACTTGCTGATGATATCCTCTTCAAAGCTCGATCTACAGGCCCTGCTTCTGCTCGACAGCTGTGTTGTCTGCGACAGAGCCGGGCTTTGCATTTTTTGTTGGCACTGGCCGCGGTAATGGCCTTGGGGCTTTCCTATGCTGCCGCCCTCGCCGGTGATAACCCCGCCAAACCCTCCTATGCTACAATGGTTCACAAATGCAGCTCCCATTTCCACCTCGCAGAAAGTCCGATATTCTCGCAGATGTACCATGATTCTGTTGCAGGACATGAAGATTGCAATCTCATCAAGAAAGTAGAGAAAAAAGGCGAGCAAACCAGCAATATTCTTCTCTGACTGTGAAATTTCAACTCGTGCATGAAAATACAAATTTATTCTAGTTGGGAAGTTTCAATTAGGTTGCCCTAAGATGGAGACTATCAGAAAGTTTTTTGAAGATTTCAAACTAATTGGGGCTTGGCACGTGGGTCATTTCGATGGAAGACATGTTATGATACAATTGAGTATAGAAAAAGACTGCATAAGGATTTTCTCAAAGAAATTCATCACAATCAAGGGCAAACGTATGAAATTGCTCAAATGGACCCCTGATTTTGATCCCAGTCAAGAACCCCCAATTGCACTTATCTGGTTCTCATTACCTGAACTCAAACTTCAATTTTTTGACCCACCTATCTTATATGAAATTGAGACTATCCTTGGAAAACCTTCACAGGTAGATTTACTCACAGTCCATTTTTCAAGACCCTCTATTGCAAGGATTTTGATTGAAAGAGACATTACACTACCAGATGTAGAAGTCTGGTTTGACTCTGCTCACAATGATTATTGACAAAAAATCATTCTGGAACAAAAACCTTACTACTGCAAGCACTGCAAGATGTTTGAACACCCGCATGAGAAATGTTTCAGATTGCACCCACAATTGAGAACCAATATTCAAAAGCAGGAACATGTTGTTAGTGCACCTCACGTGCCTGAACGCGCTCCTAACAAACCGTATGACAGCCAACCCGAGGAGGGAATCACCACAAGACAAGAGTTGGTGTCTGCCTCTAGGAACCCTTCTCCTGACCATACTACAACAGATAATGTCCCTATTCAGGAAGCATCAGGTGCAGAGGTGACAGTTCACACTTCGCATACACTGGAACCTATCGCTGTGGCAACGAATGTCTTTCATTCTATTGAGGTTCTAAATCAGACCGAGGACCACAAGTGCCAGTCTTCTAATGAAAAATGACAAGTTTACACTTCTCGGAGGAAGAAGAAGGTTGGGGGCACATTCCAACTTGGAAATTTAATGGATGATACCTTGGTTAATCCCCACGACACTTCAAAGTTTGTTATCTGGCTTCGCTCCTAAAACTAGAGCAAGAGGCATGACTAAACTGGTTCGTCCCTAGCTTTTGTTTTCTGCATGTTTTAATTTTTTGAGTCTATCTGTATCTTTTTTTTTGGGTATTACTGTACTTGGTATCGTATGAGTAGGGTGCCTCTATTGGACCCTCTCATACAACCTTTCTGTATCTTTTCTATTTCAATAAAATCAGTCATTGGGCTTTTCTTAAAAAAAAAAGTTTTTTTATTAAATTATTAAATTAAAGTATTTAAAACTCACCTTAGCTTTGGCTCGCAGACTCTTCCTTCTCCCTNTATATATATATATATATATATATATATGATTTTTTTTCCTCGTCGTCGGTTGGGCGAAAAACCTAACTTAAGCTCAATGTTTCTCTCTTCGTTCGACTCTCACATCGAACGAAGCGTCACATCAACGCTTTGACCTGCTGCCAGTAGCCTCTAGTGCTTTGATCTGCTGCAGCTAGCCTACTCCACACTATGACTTGCTACTGATATCCTCTTCAAAGCTCGATCTACAGGCCCTGCTTCTGCTCGACAGCTGCGTTGTCTGCGACAGAGCCGGGCTTTGCATTTTTTGTTGGCACTAGCCGCGGTAATGGCCTTAGGGCTTTCCTATGCTGCCACACTCGCTGGTGATAACCCCGCCAAACCCTCCTATGCTACAATGGTTCACAAATGCAGCTCCCATTTCCACATCGCAGAAAGTCTGATATTCGCGCAGATATACCATGATTCTGTTGCAGGACATGGAGATTGCAATCTCATCAAGAAAGTAGAGAAAAAAGCGAGCAAACCAACAATATTCTTCTTTGAAGATGAAATTTCAACTCGTGCATGAAAATACAAATTTACTCTAGTTGGAAAGTTCCAATTAGGTTGCCCTAAGATGAAGACTATCAGGAAAGTTTTTGAAGATTTCAAACTAGTTGGGGCTTGGCAGGTGGGTCATTTCGATGGAAGACATGTTATGATACAACTGAGTATAGAAAAAGACTGCATAAGAATTTTTTCAAAGAAATTCATCACAATCGAGGGCAAACATATGAAATTACTCAAATGGACCTCTGATTTTGATCCCAGTCAATAACCCCCAATTGCACTTATTTGGTTCTCATTACTTGAACTCAAACTTCAATTTTTTGACCCACCTATCTTATATGAAATTGAGACTATTCTTGGAAAACCTTTATAGGTAAACTTACCCACAGTCCATTTCTCAAGGCCCTCTATTGCAAGGATTTTGATTGAAAGAGACATTACACTACCAGATGTAGAAGAAGTCTGGTTTGGCTCTGCTTATAATGATTATTGACAAAAAATCATTCTGGAATAAAAACCTTACTACTGCAAGCACTGCAAGATGTTTGGACACCCGCATGAGAAATGTTTCAGATTGCACCCACAATTGAGAACCAATATTCAAAAGCAGGAACATGTTAGTGCACCTCACGTGCGAAAGAGACATTACACTACCAGATGTAGAAGAAGTCTGGTTTGGCTCTGCTTATAATGATTATTGACAAAAAATCATTCTGGAATAAAAACCTTACTACTGCAAGCACTGCAAGATGTTTGGACACCCGCATGAGAAATGTTTCAGATTGCACCCACAATTGAGAACCAATATTCAAAAGCAGGAACATGTTAGTGCACCTCACGTGCCTGAACGTGCTCCTATTAAACTGTATGACAGCCAACCTGAGGAGGGAATCACCACAAGACAAGAGTTTGTGTCTGCCTCTGGGAACCCTTCTCCTGACCATACTACAACAGATAATGTCCCTTTTCAGGAAGCATCAGGTGCAGATGTGACAGTTCACACTTCGCATACACTAGAACCTATCGCTGTGGTAACGATTGTCTTTCATTCTACTGCGGTTCTAAATCAGACCGAGGACCACATGAGCCAGTCTTCTAATGAAGAATGACAGGTTTACACTTCTCGGAGGAAGAAGAAGGTTGGGGGCACATTCCAACTTAGAAATTTAATGGATGATACCTTGGTTAATCCTCACGACACTTCAAAGTTTGTTATCTGGCTTCGCTCCTAAAACTAGAGCAAGAGGCATGACTAAGCTGGCTCGTCCCTAGCTTTTGTTTTCTGCATTTTTTAATTTTTTGAGTTTATATGTATCTTTTTTTTGGGGTATTACTGTACTTGGTATCGTATGAGTAGGGTGCCTCTATTGGACCCTCTCATATAACCTTTATATATTTCAATAAAATCAGTCCTTGGGCTTTTCTTCANAAAGTTTCAGGCAGTTGCCATTGCAATCCAGAGATCCGGTTTTAAGGTTTGGAGCTTCATTGCTTGTCCTCCCGTTTACTGGCTGTTATAGCAGGCAGTTATTCTTCCCGGCTAGATCTTGATTGATGCCCATAAAAAAGAAAATTTTTTGGATTATGGAAATTTTTACCCAAGTTTAATTGGTTTGTCTTTTTCGTTGGTTAACTGTAGTTAAATGTTTATCCTTATAATGTTCAATTTTACGTGCTGATATATCTTGTTATGCAAGGGCAAACTCATTCAATTTTGGATTTGTTTTACATGTTATTTTTTGCTGTTTTGTGCTTTGTTAGATAGATCTATGGTGTGCTATGCAAGTGTTGAATAGATAACTGGTTTGTAAACTCGTGTAAAGAAATGCTGTTTAAAATGCCATAAGAGTTTTGGTTTTTTCTTCTGTTTAAAAACTGTTGTAACAGTGATGTTATTTAAAAGAATAACTGAAAAAAGTACATTAGCACTTCATATTGCTCAACACAACAATGCTAATCAAAACCTTAGTGTTTACATAAATAGGTTAAATTGGTAATTATTTAAAGAGACAGGAAAACTAAGATCCATGGGAGCTTTTTTCCTGGAGCTATCTAAAATATCATTAAAAGTTGCTTTTTAGCTTTCATACAAATGAGTTTTTTCTCACTACTATTGCAGAAACAACTATAAAGATGCTTTTGCTGTTTAGGGTGCTGCAACCGGCAATAGTAAGGTTACCAAATGAAGCTTTAGAATACAAACTTATATCATGCTGATGAAAGTTCAATTTGAATGGATCTTATATTTTTAATATTCTAATAAACCTGGACTTTGCAAAATCAGATCGTAGAATATTTTGCGCCATTATGGGGAAGTACCTGTTATATTAGGCAGCTCTATCTATTGCCTTTTTTTTATATTTATTCAATTATCAAACAAGTTCTTTTTTGTCTTGTAAAAACCCTTGATTTTTCATAGCACTACTTTTGAAGCGTACATAGATCTTATTGCAGCTCTAGGAGATTGAATTGTGATTAGTTTTATACGTCCATCACATAGGTGCTTGAATCGGTCCTTACTTACTCAGCTGTCCCATAGATGGGCTTGTGCATTTTAATGAAAATCTTACAACCTTGAACTATACGAACTGATCCTTAAATGTGCTCAAATTAATTTTTCAGTCTCTCGCTAGCTTGAGGCAAATTGGCAATGACTCATACTTTTGTATAATATTATCATGACTTAGCCCAGAGCTTGTAATTAACTAAGACAAGAACAGACGGTCAGATGGAGAAAATAATTTTTTTTGTTATTTTAATTTTATCACTAACAGTTTATTATACAAATATTCATAAAAGCTATTAAAGAAATCAATATAATTAACAAGCCATAGTTTTTATCTTTTTGGTTATTGTTCTCGTCTCATGTACACATTTACTCTTTTATTCATCTTATTCAACAACTTAAAACCTAAAAAATATTTAAACATCATAATGCGTTATCTAAAAATAACCAGTAGTAATCATACCTCTAAATTACAGTAATTCGAGGAAATTAATATGCATGCTTGACTTTCATATCTCTATAAGAAATCTTGGAATATGCTTATCTTTCATTTTTCTATACAAAATTTTTGAATATACTAATACATGTATCAATGAATTTTACTCAATGAAATTGCTCTAATCTTTTATATGCATTTACTTTACTTTTATTTTATACTCTTTATGTACACATCTGTCTCTTTGAGAATCACCTTAAACAAAACTTAACACACCTCTGATCGATATTATCTTGTCAACATAACCGTTAGCGATCTGAATATCACAATTATCTAAGGAGAAAATACTTATACCTGCCCTTGGCCGATAATCTCTCATTGACATAGTGGTTTGTGATCCAATCGTCACAAATGTCTGGGGAGGTAAGCTCTGTCTACTCGCTCGACCAATATTCTCATGTCAGCACAATGGTTAGTGATATAAACATCACGATTGTTTGGGGTGGTATAAAAAAATACATGCGCGAGTACACTTACGTCTTCTGCTTATACAATTAGGGGCTGACTCCTCTTAACATGCACATATAAACATTCAAATAGAAACTATTTTATTTTTTATAAGATACATTCTTCTGAGACATCTTCATTCATCTACTTATATGCATACTCTACTGTGCAATTAATCATCATGCATCTCTCATTTGATGCATATATCTTTTCTGGTGCATATCTTTCATATCATTTGTATCTTTTATCTCATACATATCTTTTATATCATGCACATCTTTTTCTATCGTGTTTCTCATGCATATCTTTCCTGCATGACAATATGAAAGTTCTAATTAAATTAGAGCATATATGGAGTTAAAATACATTTTGAAATAAAAAAATAATAATAAAATTTAGAAATCTAATTATTCACCTTAGTTATCATATTATATTCTCAATTTTCAATAACCAGCTAGGCGTTGCGATAACCTTTTTGTTTATTTTAATAATTTATAGAACAAAAATCAAACTTTAAGATTCAAACAATATTAATTAATCAAATTATTCTTCTTGGCATAGAATTAATTTACCTAAATTAACGAAATCGTCCTACAATTAGCTTCCACACGCTCGCCTTGAGCTCGTTATCTTGAGTAAATAATCTGAAATTTGTAAATATCTAAAAATTGAATGAAATTTCAGCCCATATTGCGATTTAACAAAAGTATAACTCATTTACCAAAACATACCTTAAAAATCGACTTCACAGCAAAACCCAACTATCTTCGATCTTTCTTTAATCTTGTTTTCTCTTTTTCTTACTGTGCTTATCATGCATATCTTTCTTGTCTAACAATATGAAGGATCTAGCTAAACTAGAGCATACATTGAATCAAATATACATTTTGAGATAAAGAAGAATAGTGAAATTTAGGAATATATTTTCTCACCTCAGTTGTCACGTTACATTCACAATTTTCAGTAACTAGCTGGGCATTACGATAAAATTTATGTTGATATTGATAATCTATAGAATAAATATTAAACTTTAAGATTCAAGTAATTTCCGTTAATTGAATTATTCTTCTTAGCATAGAATTAATTTATTTGAATTTACAGAGCCTTCCTAGGACAAGCTTCCACACGCTCGCCACCTCGAGTAAATAATTTGGACTTTGTAAATATCTTAGAATTTCATGAAATTTCGACTCATATCATGATTTAACAAAAATCTAATTCATTTGCCAAAACTTACCTTAAAGGGCTTCTTGGCAAAACCCAACCTTCTTCGATCTTGCCAAAATATTTTTCTCTCTTATTCCTATCTTTGTTTACTCTCCTCCCTTAACTTTGCTGATCTCATGCTAGAAGCCTTTATGAAAACCCACAAACCAACTTTTTCGCTTCCGACAGAACTTTGTCTTCGCTAAGGCGACCATAAATGAAAAAGATGCATAAGTAATAATAATTCTCAAAATGGAAGTGTGAGGTAGAAAATGAATGTCTCAAATAGCGTGGAAAAGAGTTTCGTACTCACTGATTTTGTCTCCAAAGCTTAAACCTCGAGCTGTGGAACTCGGTGGGCTCCTTGCCTCTTTCATATCACGACTCTGCCAATATGTAGGGTCTTGCAGTAACTTTCGGGAGGAGAAGGAATCGAGAGAGAGCTTCATGCAGGCGAAGTCGAGGGAGATGGGAGAGAGATTCGAAGACTCCGGAGTAACGAAACATTTGATCGAAATAAGCGCTATATCTCACAAGTGAGTCGGCTGGGAACAAGAAGCCAAGATTAAGGAGGGATAATTAAGGGTTAGTTTAAATTAATTAAACTTATAACTTCATAATTTTATATCTTCCAACCCATTCAAAATTTATATATAGAGTCTATATCGAATTAATCAATTTGACTCATTTTATAAAATTGACTCGGTTGAAATATGATAGATGCAAAATTTGGGTACATTTTAAAAAAAAAATTAGTTGATTTTTTAAAACTGGTTATTACAAACGTGTTTGTACCATGCTCTTACTTGCGGCTATTTTAGCTTATGGGTGCCTTTGAAAGAGATAGTGGACCAAGGCTCCCTCTCTGTCTATTTGGTGGGTAGGAGTTTCTAGAAGAGTGAGCACTTGTTGTGGGTACAATTAGGAAGGTGGCATTGAAAAAATAAAAAAGG
>JXCR01091614.1:2770-13387 GCA_002079205.1 Phalaenopsis hybrid cultivar | reverse complement strand
TTTGAGAATAAGCTTTACAGTCTTCACAACAGGCTTATAGGGAATGAGTTTATGTTAGCTTCTTTATGCATATTAACATAAGCTTCTCTATAATGGACCAAATGTTGATTATTTAACCATGGTCTACTAAGGAGGTAAAATATCTTCTTAAATTGGATGGGCACTAGACACCTTAAATTATCGATAGCAAGCTTTTTTTCACCCAGGCTGCATTGAAAGGTTTATGTTGCAGTGCAGCGGTAAGTTGATTTTTAAAAAGTGCCATTGTAATGATATTTGTATTACTAACACCATGAATTAATAGCTTACATCTTTTATTTTGGTCAACACATATGAACATTTTTTATCTTCCATGTTACTTAAGTTTTAGCAGAACTTCAATGGACTCATTTTGTCGCACTTGTGCCAAGGATGTGTTTGAGGTTGTTAATTTCTTTCGTAAATTCTAGTATGATTCGAAGATTAGACTTCTTATGTGTAGAACCAGCATTAATAATGCTACCCTTAATAATTAGTTGGGATATAGCTAGTAGTGGCCATGATGATGATGNATTTGTTGTCTAATTTCTTATTGTCTCTCCAGCTCTCTGATTCATTTTCTTTAATGGAATTATCTCATTTTTATTGCACCACCCTTACTATATATCAATTCATTATTTGCTTAGAACCGTGCACAAACTTGTGTTATTGTCATTTCACACAAGCTCATTTCTTTGATACCATCTTCTTTGCTTGTGAACCAATTTAGTTCACTGACGCAAGTTTCTCTTTGACCACATGCATGATGTCCCTTGCTTATGCTTCTACTCTTTGAAGTCATTAGCCCATATAAATCATCGAAGCCTCCCTCTTCATTGCCAAGGAGAACCTCCATTTCTTCCTCTTTTGCACCATCTTCTTCTACTCTGATGAAGTTTCACCTCCATTTTGTCATGCCTTGGAGCTCAATATCATTTTTTTTTTTAAATTCTTGTAGGACAACAAAATGTTAACAAATATAGCGCTTTAGAACGACACCCACTAATTCGATGTTTCGTGCGACGAGATGATTATGTTGGCAAATTTGGTAGCTATGACAATAGATTTGACCAAGCACAGATGAGTCAGTTGTTGATCCTCAATGGCTGCCACACACCTTGTGCTCTCTCCAAGTCTGCAATTTTTCGACCATCATCACACTAGCTTTTATCTCTTTGGAGCTACTACCATTTCTTCACCCATGCATTATTCTCTAGCTTTATATATGTTAATAACATATCTTCATTATCAGTATTAAAACTAATAAAGTTTTGAATTTGAGCTACTTGTACTAAACTTAAATGAGTAATAGCCCAAATTATCCCCTCGATAATTAAGAAGTGTCCAATTTAGTCCTTGAATTTTAAAATGTTCAAATTTATTCTCAGAATGTCAAATGGTGCTCCAAATTGGTCCTAAATTATTTTTTCTGTTAAATTAACAGTTTCTTTCACGCTTTGAAGAGTAATTCCATCTATTTGCAAAATTCATGAATTAAACTCACTAAGGGTAATTCTATCAATCACATAAATTTGTAATTCATATACAAATTATTTTAAACGTAAATTAAATTAATTAATTAGTTTTTCAAGTTAATTTTAATTATTTCAAAACATATTCTCTAATAAATTATTTTAAAATAAAAAGTTCAATTAAATCGAGTAATTCATATAATTTTAGAGTGAGTGAACTTTTATTGCATAATTCTTGATTATTTTAAAATTTTTCATTTGAAATAAAATGCTAACTTGTGAAAATATTTATTAATGCAAATTAAAAATTATAACTTTTCAAAAAGAAATTTATTTACAAATTATTTACAAACCACACATTTTTTTGAATAATTAAATAAAAGATAAAAATACCATTTAATTCAAATAAACCACCGTTAAATTTAACGAAAAATATGATTTAGTATCAATTTGGAGCACATTTTAATAGTCTGAGACTAAATTGGTGTATTCTAAAACTCTGTGACTAAATTGGACACATCTTAATATTCGGGTGACTATTTTGAACTTTTACTCAAACTTACACATAAAACATCTGTGTTTTATTCGACTCGAGCTTTTTCTTAACTCAATATTGATCTAAGGTAGATTTGAATCGACTCAATATATTGCAATTTTTAATTAACTCAAAATCTTTTCAATTTTTAAAAATATGTTCATAAGTAATTATGATACCTAAGGATTTGCAACCTATATTTTATGATTTCTCTTCAAGCTAGGATTTGCAACCTATATTTTGTCTCATAATGAGTTTTAGACTCTATTTTGAGAATAAGCTTTACAGTCTTCACAACAGGCTTATAGGGAATGAGTTTATGTTAGCTTCTTTATGCATATTAACATAAGCTTCTCTATAATGGACCAAATGTTGATTATTTAACCATGGTCTACTAAGGAGGTAAAATATCTTCTTAAATTGGATGGGCACTAGACACCTTAAATTATCGATAGCAAGCTTTTTTTCACCCAGGCTGCATTGAAAGGTTTATGTTGCAGTGCAGCGGTAAGTTGATTTTTAAAAAGTGCCATTGTAATGATATTTGTATTACTAACACCATGAATTAATAGCTTACATCTTTTATTTTGGTCAACACATATGAACATTTTTTATCTTCCATGTTACTTAAGTTTTAGCAGAACTTCAATGGACTCATTTTGTCGCACTTGTGCCGAGGATGTGTTTGAGGTTGTTAATTTCTTTCGTAAATTCTAGTATGATTCAAATGAATGAGTTGTCTGAAGATTAGACTTCTTATGTGTAGAACCAGCATTAATAATGCTACCCTTAATAATTAGTTGGGATATAGCTAGTGGTGGCGATGATGATGATGCTAACTTAGCATGCCCGTTTACTTTGCTGGAAACATCAATCCCCATCAAAATATGACATGCTGATTCTTTGTATCGTTATTTTAAGTTTATAGCCTTAAAAGAGGTTGTAGCTTTATCAAGTTCGCTTTTGAAGCTTGTACAATCAACATTGACAAATTAATGGGCTCTATAATACAGCGAACTAAGCTTCATTATCAGGAATTCTTCCAATGATCTAGTGGCTAGTGGTTACATGAATTAGATTTTGGTTAAGCTTTTGTGAAACTCATTTATGGAAAGGATAAGAAGAAACTTGGTATACTTAACTTCAAACTATTTATAAATAATTTGGATCTAAACATAACTCAATTGGCTTCACAAAATAATTTTCTTTATCAATAGTCAAATTAGAATACAAACCATGAATCCATTTTATAAAATAAAGTTACAAGGATATTGATAAATAGTTTAAATTCAAAGTTCAAATATTAACCTGGTTAAAATCAAATCTAATCCTGAAAAATATTTAAATTCAAGCCTATTATTATCATCTAGATAGGATAGTTAAACTTAATAAAATAACGAAAGTAAAAAACATGTAAATTTGATAAAAAATAAAACAAATCGAAAATGTATGATTGTGGCCTGACTTGATTTTTTTCAACTATCCTAATGGCAAATCAACATTTGCAGGTTAATTTGGTTTGATTAGTTGCTTTTGCTGCATTAACTCCTTGGGGTGCAAAGGTCTCAATCCTTAAGAGAGGTAGCATCGATTGAAGTAGTTATTGAAGAGATCAGGCACTAACTTATTAGTATTTGGCATTTGTCATCTATATATTATGTGAAGTTGGCTTGCAGTTCTATCAAACTAGAAATCTTTGCTTAACATTTATTTTCCAAATATCATTTCATATAACATGTCACTCTCAAAATTGTAGGTATTCAAAAATAATATGCTAGCTTAACAATTGTAATAAAAATCTCTTCTATATAAGAATTATTTATTTTCCAAATATCATTTCATATAACATGTCACTCTCAAAATTGTAGCTATTCAAAAATAATATGCTAGCTTAACAATTGTAATAAAAATCTCTTCTATATAAGAATTAACAAGCAAATCTGAGGTTCAAATGTTTCTCATTAAGGCAAACAATCTACCTTCAATGCTGAAAGTATGCCTTATAAATTTATCAAGAGGGAAATCTAAAACACAGCATTAGAATTGAATTTTTATTTATTTGGAATAGACTATAGGTCTTTGCATGCAATTTCTTACATCTGGTTTTTGTGAACTATTTAGAATGTATTATCTTGACAAAGTTATGGTCATTATACTCTCAACCACTTCTCTTAACACTCACAATGTTTGAATATTTCCTATTATGTAATTAAATCTGCTTCCTAACTTCTTTTGATGATCATTTATTTGTTGTATAAATGTTGCACATAATTAGAACATGCATAGAGTGATGGAGGCAAAAACTTATAGCCTTTTTGTTAGTTCTTGAACAATGTCAAACTCTATCTCGTTCATATTATCAAACAGGAATAGATGAAATCAGACAGAATAAAGAGTTTTCTTCTTCACAATGCTGCAAAGAAAGAAATATTATATTTGCATGAATTTTCCTTTTAGCTGAATATTTAGATTAGGAATATGTATTCATTAAGTTACTTAAAATAGATTATACAGAATATTATGTACCTAAAATAGATTGTACAAACTATTATTTATTGGAATGAAAACAAAGGAAAAGACATTCAGCCTATTTGCTCGAAATATTGACATGGTATCAGAGATTTCATAGGTCTGAATCTTTGGAATTCTAGTTTTTGTTATAGTTCGACTGCTTCCTTGCCGGAGCGCTCGTTCTTGTCTTTGAGTTCTGCGGCATCTTCGTACGCTTTGTTTGAGTTCTGCCGCAAGCCGATCTTCGACTTCGATCTGTCTCTTTGTTATCTTCACTGACATCTTCGACCGCTTCCTCGCTGGGAGCGCTCGTTCTTGTCCTTGCTTGAGTTCTGCGACATCGTTGTCCACCTTCATCAGAGTTCCAGGAAAACCGCTGCGCCTCTGCCAAGCCGGATACCCGCGATCCACGTCTGTTTTCTGTTGCGATTCGCTTTTGTTTTATGCCGCAATCTATCTGTTTGTTTCTGCTTTGTCGTGATACTGCTGCTCCTCCCGCGAGTTCTTGTCCCTATTCCACGCCTGCTCATCCGCGATTCCCGTTCGCCTGCTCATCCGCGTCTGCTGTGATCCCTTTTCCGTCGCGATTCGTCTTTTCAGACCGAGCCCTTTTCACGTTGATTTAAGATGAACAATTTGGATATTTTGTTTAGATATCTTGACTTTCTTTGATTTTTTGGTTGAATTCGATTAACAACAATTCTATTTAAAATGTCTTCTAAAATCTTAGCTATCAGATTTACGGAAAAGAATTATGCCGCATGGGAATTTCAGCTCATAATGTTCCTAAAAGGGAAGAAGCTTTGGGGTCATATTGATGGGTCTTCTCCAGCTCCTACTGAGACAAAAGATCTTGGTCAACGGGAAGCAAATGATGCTCGAATTGTTTGCTGCATTTTGGGATCAATTGAGACTCATATGGGGAACAATTTACGATCCTTTGGCACAACTAAAGAAATGTGGGAATACTTGAAGCGCGTTTACAATCAAGATAATTCTGCGGAACGTTTCCAATTGAAACTTGACATAAGTAATTATAATCAGGGTAATCTTTCAATTGAACAATATTATTTTGGCTTTTGAAATTTATGGAGCGAGTATATTAGTATTATTTATGCTAAGGTGTCAAAGGAGAGCTTAGCTAGTCTGCAAGCTATTCATGAAGAAAGTCGCCGTGATCAATTTTTAATGAAACTGAGACTTGAATCTGAAACTGCTCGAGCTGGGTTGCTGAAAAGAGATCCAGTTCCTTGTTTGGATATTTGTTTTGGGCAATTACTGCGCGAAGAACAAAGATTGACGACACAGGTTACATCAGTACAACAGGTGGATCATCAGAAATAATTAATATGACATATGCTGCTAAGACTAAAAGGAAGGGACCGGTGCAGTGCTACAATTGCAAGAAATTTGATCATATTGTACAGAATTGTGAAAATAAGGTATGTACTTATTGCAAGCAAAAGGGAAATGCTCTTACGGAGTGCCCTAATCGACCCCAAAATCGCAAATCACAAGCACTTCATGCCACAATATCTGACACTAACAATCCTGCCACGATATCCACAGTTGCTGACAATAATCAATCAACTGTCACACCATATATGGTTCAACAGATGATCCTTTTTGCTTTTTCTGCTCTTGGCCTTCAAGGGGAGGTAAAACTATTACTTATGCTCTTTCTCCTTGGTTTGTTGATTCAGGTGTCACAAATCATATGATTGGCACAATTGATCTATTGCATAACCAACGGCCATATACTGATACTCAACATATTCAAGTTGCTAATGGAAATAATATTCCAATTACGATAGTTGGTGATATTAACTCCTCTTTCAGGCATGTCTTGGTTTCTTCTAAATTATCTATTAATTCTTTGTTGATCAAATTGTGGATAATAACTGTGACATGCATTTTTCTCATGATGGTTGTATTGTGCAGGATCAGATGTCGGGGAAGTTGATAGCGAAGGGGCCTAAAGTGGGCATACCGTTTCCATTACAATTTACTGTTCGTCGGAATATTTCATTAGTTTTTTCAGTTGTTGAGAATAATGTGAGCTTCTGGCATAAAATACTAGGTCATCCTAATGATATGATGTTGAAGCATTTACGTAAAAGTAGTGTTTTTTATTCTACAGATAAGAGTTTAGTGGTTGACTGGTCTGTTTGTAAACTTGAAAAAAGTAAGACATTACCTTTTTCTATTTCAGACAGTAGTTCCAATAAATGTTTTGACATTATTCATAGTGATGTTTGAGGAATCACACCAGTTATTTCACATGTTCAATACAGATATTTTGTGACATTTATTGAAGGTGATAGCGAAGGGGTCTAAAGTGGACAGACTGTTTCCATTACAATTTATTGTTCGCATCTGACATAAAAGACTAGGCCATCCCAATGATATGATGTTGAAGCATTTACATAAAAGTAGTGTTTTTTATTCTACAGATAAGAGTTTAGTGGTTGACTGTTCTGTTTGTAAACTTGGAAAAAATAAGACATTACCTTTTTCTATTTCAGACAGTAGTGCCAATAAATATTTTGATATTATTCATACTGATGTTTGGGGAATCACACCAGTTATTTCACATGCTCAGTACATATATTTTGTGGCATTTATTGATGATTACAGTCGATTTACTTGTATCTATTTTTTACGTTCGAAAGTAGAATTATTTACTGTATTCCAAACATTTTTAGCATATGTTGTAACTCAGTTTTTCGCTTGCATTAAAATCTTACGATCATAAAATGACGGTGAATATATGTCTCATGAGTTTCAAATATTTCTACATAACAAAAGTATTGTTTTACAACGTTCATGTCCCTATACACCACAACAAAATGGAATTGCTAAAATGAAAAAATCGACATCTATTAGATACTGTACACACATTACTGATAGAATCTTTTGTCTAGCTAAATTTTAAACTGAAGCTTTATCTACGGCAGTTTATCTCATTAATCGTTTACCATCTCAACATTTGAAGTATGAGTCTCCCTACTACCGAATTTTTGATAAACATCCTGATTATCATACGCTACATACTTTCAGATGTGTTTGTTTTGTTTATCTACCTGCTCATGAACGTCATAAGTTGACAGATCAGTCAGTACGATGTGCCTTTATGGGGTACAGTTTTAATCATAAAGGTTTTGTGTGTTATTATTCGATTAATAATCGGTGACATATTTCTCGGAATGTGATTTTCTTTGAACATGAATATTACTTTCAACATCATGTGTCGACACCAGATATAGTTATACTTCCATAATTTGATAATTCTTTTACTGATAGACGGTTCAAGTCGGACATTGTCTACACAAGACGCCTGCCCCCTTCACCTTCAATCCTCCCCGATCCTGATCCAGAAATTGCTCCAATAAGTATTCGACGATCAACCCGGTGTATCCGTCCTCCAGATAGATATGAGTATTCTGCAATTTTAACTAACACTACTGTTCCTACCTCTTACTTTCAGACTGCTAAACAGACTTGCTGGGTCAAAGCTCAAAGCCATGCAAGAAGAACTTCAGATACTTCAATAAAATCACACTTGGGATATTGTTTCATGTCCTACAGTTGTTAAACCCATTAGTTGTAAATGAGTTTATTCTCTTAAACTCCGACCTGACGGCTCTCTTGACAGATATAAGACAAGATTGGTAGCTCTTGACAATCGACAGGAATACGGGATTGATTATGAAGAAATATTTGCACCCGTGGCTAAGATGTCAACTGTCCGGCTGGTGCTATCTATTGCTGTATCTAAAGGCTAGTTCTTAAAGCAGATGAATGTTAAGAATGCATTCTTACATGGGGATCTCAAAGAAGATGTCTATATGACTCTTCCTCCAGGCTTATTTTCTACACCTTCACATGATGTGTGTAAGCTCAAACGGTCCTTATACGGTTTAAAACATGCTCCAAGGGTCTTGTTTGAAAAGTTTTGCAATACTCTTCTTAGTTTCTCTTTTATTCAAAGTCAGTATGATTTATTATTATTTCTTTGCAAGACTGACAAGGAATTGTTTTGTTATTAGTTTATGTTGATGATATTGTCATCACAGGATCTGACAATCAATTGATGTCTTAGCTACAGAAACGCCTTCAGAGTTCTTTTCATATGAAAGATTTAGGGTCATTAACTTATTTCTTAGGATTCGAGGTTCATTCTTCTGCCGCTGGTATTTTTCTTCATCAATACAACTATACGAAGAGACTCATCGCTTTGGCTGGTCTTCAAGATGGTCGCTCCACTTATACTCCTTTGGAAGTAAATGTCAAATATCAACAGAATGATGATGATTTTCTATCTGAACAATCTCTATATCGACAATTGGTTGACAGTTTCAATTATCTGACTATTACGCATCCTGATATTTCATTTGTTGTGCAACAATTTAGTCAATTTATGCAAACACGTACACATCTTCATTTAGCTACAGTTCGACGTATTATTCGATATTTGAAAGGTACTTCTTATGGTGGTTTGTTCTTTTCTGCGGAGTCTCCTATCGCCTTAACAACCTATAGTGATGTCGATTGGGCTGGTTGTTCTGATACACGCCGATCTATTACTGGAATAGATTGTATAGAATATTATTTATTGGAATGAAAACAAAGGAAAAGTCATTCAACCTATTTGCTCGAAATATTGACACATATAATGTTTTTTGCTAGTAGAAATTTCAGTTACCTAGACTTTTTTAACTCTATAAATCACAATATATTTCTTATGCTTCTATTTAGAATCTAATTCAACCAATAGTTTGAGTGTAAAAGTCTAATGAAAAGGGGATATCCAACAATTTCCACTAGTTCTGCCCTATTGTGCTGTTGTTGGTCTATGGCGAATTGCATTTTTGTAGCCTAATTTTTATTTGATTATTGTATTCTACTTCATCACTTATAGCTGCAAATAATTGTTTGCTGATATTCATCTTATGTTGTCGAACTAAATTATTTGTTTATCATGCCCATCTAAAATGGACTTGTTTTATTACCAACACAAGATATCATTATTTTGGAATGACCATTTTTGTTGAGTGGAACACTTCCACCAAAAATGTATTCTATTTTATTCTATTTTGGCTTCTGCAAACTGGTATGCTAAAATTACTTACCATTTGATATGCTAATTTATCTTTCTTTTTCCATTGGCAGATTGTTTTGCTGCTTAGGCTTGTCCCTTTACTTCCATTCAATATGTTAAATTACCTCCTATCTGTTACTCCTGTTGGCATTTGGGAGTACATTATGGCTTCATGGCTTGGAATGATGGTATTCTTTTTTTTGTAATCTTGCTAACTAGAGGATTGGTTTGAGTTTCAAGTTGTTATCATTTAACTTTAATTAACAAAATTAGCTTTATTATATTTTGTATCATAAGGAACATTGTACTTAGTCTGAAATTTTTAATTTTGAAGACCTCTAATGACTATGATTTTTAGTTAATTTTGAAGACCTTCTGGCTTTACAAAATGCTGGTTTTCTTTTTAGCTTTACTACGATGTTTAGTAGATTTTACACATGCATAAACTGCTTGTTATATCTGTTTATGTGAATTATATATGCTTATTCAGATACTTTTAAAACTATAACGATTAAGCTTATTTAATTGAATTCTGTTTGGTTTTTAATGGGTAGATTCTTAATGGAGATTTTTTTAAATTTTTTTTTTTTCATTATATATATAAAATAAAAATATTAAAAATAAAATAATACACACACACACACACACACACACACATACATACATACATTTTTATCTTGCAGTCTAATCTCCTTGAAAAGTTGATTCAGCTTTTCTCTCTAATGCACCCAATATGATGTTCTTCAGCTCAGTTCCGCTAAGCAAAACTAAATTCAGCTCATCTACAATGCAAAAAATATATCTATAGTTGCCATTAAATATTCATTTAATTATAACAGCTCATTTTAAATTTGTTTTTGTCAAACAGCCAATCACTCTGGCACTTGTCTATGTTGGAACAACTCTAAAAGATCTCACTGATGTGACCCACGGGTGGAATAAGATCTCTGCTTCTAGATGGGTAAGATTCTTTGTCATTT
>JXCR01091613.1:4280-20546 GCA_002079205.1 Phalaenopsis hybrid cultivar | reverse complement strand
CTTAATTCACATTCAAGTTAAGATTTATACTAACAACTCATACTTTATGAATCTCACCGCATTGGTCATCAGATTGTTGAAGAAAAATGGCCTATCTATCTATCTATCTATATATATATATATATATATACACATATATATATATATATATATATACACATATATATATATATATATAGAGAGAGAGAGAGAGAGAGAGAGACACACACACACACACTATATTGCTCGACATCTTATTATTTATATTTTAATAAATAATACTTATTTATAAAACTTAATTCATCAAACTCACATTAAAATTATATTTTCTTATAGCAAACTCTACTAAGTTATTGAGGGAACCTTCATCACAAGAGCAGTTTATTCACCAATATATATTTTTTAGTATTTCAGTTTATGCATCAGTTATTCTTTTGTTTTTTGTTTTGGTAATTTTATTTCTGCTTTTTTTTTTTCTTTAGAATATGTCCTATTTTTTGTTGAGAAATTATTGTGCTTAGTAATTGAAATAAAATTTTATTTTTCTCTGCTTATTTTTATCATTTATTGTTGACGTGCCATCAACAAATTTTTATAAGCATAAATTTCGATGTATTTTTATGAGTGGTCTTCTAAAGTCAAATTCAAGTTCATTTAAGCCCCAATTTCAACAAGTTTATAGTCAAACTGATTGTCTCGACCGGACGAACACAATAATATCAAAATTGGTTCAATTCGGGTCCAATCAAGCCTAGATCTAGCCATTAAAACACATTTGGAGGGTTTAGATCATAAATTGAATGGTCAATTAATTCAAATTTGACATATTTATAGTTAAATCGAGGTTGAAGAAAATGATTCTAAAACCCGTTTTAGAGAGATGTCACAGTGCTAACCACCGACCTCCACAGCCATCGACCACCGTAGAACACCGCCCATCGGCCATCATCTACCACCTTCGACCATCACCACTAAGCACCCCTATTTGAAGACGATATAATTTGAATACGGTTGTTGTGCCTAACCTATATCGAAGGCTATAACTAGTCACCAGGCTCTTGTCATTACACACCGCTGTCATCGAGCCACCGTTGTGCTGGACACTGTCGTTGGGCTGCTATCATGATGCACAACTATCTTCAGTTCACCATAGTGCTGGACCACTATCATGGGGTTGTTGCTGTATTGGAGCATTATTTTCGTGTCACCATTGGGCCAGACCATTATCACAAGACTACCATAGATGCTGGAACATCATCACCTAGCTATTTTCATTCTCAAATGACCGTTAGCACCGCCTTAAAGGAGCATGCGGCCACCACCTTAAGGGAGAAGGCAATCATTGTCTGAATTTGGGCAGACAACAATAGTCTGAATTTGGAAAGACAACAACAACTTCAGGAAGAAGCAACAACACCCGAGAAAGGAAGTAACAATAACCCAAGAAAGAAGGTAATAATAGCATGAGAAATAAGGAAATAACAACCGATGTTGGGAGAGACAACGTAGAACAACCTACGCGACGGAGGTAACGATAGCCTATTTCAGGGAAAACAACAACAACCTACATCGAAAGAGAGAGTAGCAGCATATGCTCGGGGAGGTAATAACCTACTTCAAGGAAGACAATAACAAGCATACATCAGATGAATTAATAACCTACTTTAGGGAAGACAACAACCAACATTGGCAACCACTGTCAGGGGAGGCAACAACAACTTACTTTGAGGAATGCAACAATAACCTACTTTGAGGGAGACAACAACAGTCTACTTCAGGGAAGATAAGAACAACTGACATTGGGGAAAGCAACAACAACCCACATTGGTAAAGACAACAACAACTTGCTTAGAAGAATAAAATAACCTACTTTGGGGGAAACAACAACAACCTACGTCATATAAGACAACAACAGCTTGGGGGATGCAATGGCAACCTACACGGGGAAGGCAACAACATGTTGCTTCAGGGGAGAAAACAATATCATATTTCAAGGAAGGCGACAATAACCTATATCAGGGAAGGCAACAACGACCTACGTCAGGGAAGGCAATAACAACTTACATTGAGGGAGACATCAATAGCTCGGCTTTGGAATTTAGGAGTCCTAATCACCCAAAGTCGCCATTTCAGCATGACTCAACCACACAAATTCATGTTGAAAAGCGAGTTGCGTACTGACGTGACTACTCGAGTGAATTTCACTAATTTTTTTCCATCATTTTAAAATATTAATTAAAAAAAAATGCTATTATTAAAATTTAGTTTATCGTAAAAAAATGTTCTATCTTCATAGGTTGTAGATCCTTGATTTCATTAATTATTCATATGATCGTGTCAAAATTTGAAATTAATGATCAAATAATATTTTTAAAGATGACCATTTTTTCCAACTTTTCATCATTTCTTTTAGTTAATTTGAAATGGTAAAGGCCCAATTTGCTTTCTTTCATATGTACTACATCAAATTAGCTATTTAATATTCAAAATTGTATCTTTTTTAATCTTCTCTTTTCCTTTGTATGAAACATGAAGCTTCTTCTATACTTGTCTGGTGTATAGCCAAAAGCAATTGTCCAACTCATCACAAATCAGATTGTTCAGGTTATCCCAAATTAGATGGCTCATAGTCTATCCATCAACGAAAGCTGTTCCATGAATTAAAGCAATAAGTTGGACAGCTAGACAAGGCTGCCAATGTCAGGAAAGTGGAATGACCGAGGGGGAGCGACTGAGGTTCGGTGACTGAGGCCGAGCAACCAAACTGAGGGCCCGTTTGGGGCCGCTTAAATGTGTGGCGGCGTTTTTAAAAACGCCGCTCAAGTGTTTGTATTTCGCGTTTTACCTGGATTTTTCGAAACAACATTTTTATATTCTATTACACGCGGATTGCAGGTATATCCCCGCGATCTGCGTTTGGGCTCCATTTTTTACTCAGCTACCCTCCTAAGCTCGCAACCGACCTTCCTTCGAACATTCGACGTTGATCCCGCCTCCGTCGCTCCGCAGGTAACAAAACTCATTTTCGTCGCTCGACTCCTCCCTCATTTCCCCCATTTTGCCGAGAGATTTAAGATTTTGGCAAGAGATTTCAGTTGATTCATCTGTTTGGAATTGTTTGGTGGCTAAAACCTAGATCGGGTTTGAATATGCAAGTATCGCCGGTAAAAATGTAGATCCACTGTTATAGTGATATGTTTGAAGCATCCAGATGGTTTTCTTCTTCATTCCCCATCCCTACCTTTCTTCGAACTGTGTTTATTCGTATCAACCAAAATTTTTTTTTCGTGTTTTGTTCGTATGGTCTCCATGCTATTCAAAGTTATTGATTATTTTAGCTTATTTGTTTGAGAGACTAGAAGATATTGATGCAATACTCTGTTCCCTGCGATTTGATATTCAAGTTGCTTTATATTTTAGAGGTATCATTTGATTCATTTTTGGTATGAAAAAGTTTTTGGTAGGAGTGGTTCATATCTTTGGTATTCTTTGAGTCATGTTTTCTGACTTTCTTCAACATGTCACATAATTTCTTAGAAGTTGTTAGTTCTATTTTTAAGAAAATGCTATTTTTATTAGGAATATTTACATACATATCACTTTATTCCTATGTATTTACATATCTAACACCTAAACTTTGATTTTTACATATATGTCATCTTACCTATGCATTAGAAGGTGTATTTTACTTTTTTAAAAGTAAAAATAGTCATAGTTTTTATGTGATTTGAAAGATTTGGATGATATAAATGTAGAAAATAAGGTTTTGGTATTAGATATGTAAATATATAATAATATGGTGGTAGCTATGTTAATACCATTTTTTATTATTCATCTTGTTTGTGGTGTAGATGAGTTGAGCCGAGCTTATTATTTAAACAAGTGGACTTGATTGAGACGAGATTATTATGACAGAATTGGTTAAAAAAACAATTATGTTGTGCCGATGTTTGTTAACAACTGAATGGGTAAAAAGCTTGCATTATGTTGATGACTGCAATTTTCCATGATTGTTGGATGGATAGTTGGCTGTAAAGAACATCGAGACACAAATATATTATTTTGTTCAACAACATGAATTTTCTTGCAAATTAGAACAAGTAGGAAAAAGAAGCAACAACATAGAGCTACAAAAATTTTATTGTTATTTCTTGCATATTTAGCTTGACTATAATGAAAGCTTGGGTGATAAACATTTTTTGGCTCCACGTTATGTTTATGCAAATAGTTTGCACTGGTTCAATGAATATTCTTTTACTGAGATGGTGATAAATATGTTTACTTCAATGAAGGTGTTACTATTTATGCAACTCAACATTTTTTTGCTTCGATGAGACCTCTTTCTTTACTTGTATGAAAGAAAATTGACGATCTCATTATGGTAGATCCAATACATTGTTGTTGAAGCAAATTTTTCCGAGTAGGTTTTTTAACAAGCTATGATTATGCCCTTTGGGTTGTTTGTTTAGAATTGGAAAGTTGGGTGAAGAAAATATGCTTTATGGTCTATGGTCCTTTGGGTTGTCTTTGCTTGCATTGGTTTAAAATTTCTAATCTGCTCTGTGTTCCAAATTTCAATTGGTTTTTACTCAAATACGGTGGTACTATAATAATAGAGAAAAAGAAAAAGAAAAGATTTCATAAATGATGGTTATATGAAAAACACATTTATGTTTCACCCATAGACCAATATGTATTTTAATTCATTATCTTTTTTGATTTTTTTTTACATATGCATATTCCATATTTTAAGTGCCTCATTTTCAGTTATAATGTTATCTAACAATCCGTTGATATGACAGTAAAAGATAAGTAAATCTAAAAACTTTGGTTCATCGACTATGTGAGATAAAGAGGCTACTAATATTTTTTGTGATCTATGTGTGAGGGAGGTCGAATTGGGAAATCGACCCATAACTTTTTTTAATAAAGAATGTTGACATAATATCACAATTAAATTCAAAGAAATAACTGGAAGAGATTACGATAGAATGAAACTAAAGAACAAATGAGACCAATTAAAAAAAGGACTTGAGACTTTGGAAAGAGTTTAAAAGGGGATCAACTGGATTGGGATGATATACAGTAAAACGAACAATTGATGCACCCGAGGAATGGTAGGCAGAAAAGTTAGCGGTAATAACATCACTATTTCAAGTAAATTTTAGAGACATATTTTTGGAATATTGATTAGAATTTTTTTTTGTGATTACAGGTAGTGTCAGAGGCAAAAAAAATCAAATTTACTGGACTTGAACTAGCTTTGGAGGAGAAGTTGGATGGCATGTTTACTGGTGTTGTAGCAACAAGAACTCATTTTTTCACCCCTAATGAGCAGGGTGTTGCAAACCTAGCAGATGATATAGAGACAGAGCATATAGGTGATTCAAGAGAAGGTCCCAGCCAAATCCACACAGATATCCAATCCACTGGTGGAATAAAGCGCCCCCGACCTGCAAAAAATAAAAAAAGCTTTGCATTTGTTAGAAATTCTATTGAAACATTGATTGAAATTTCCAAAAATAATTCCAAAACTGCGAAGAACAGCACAATCCATGGGTGTGTTAAGATCCTTAACACATATCCTGATATTAAGGAATACCAGGAGATGTATGTTAAGTAAGTCAAGTTGCTAGGGAACTCTACCCGGAGGCAGTTCTTTGAAAATTTGGACCCAGAATTTCGTCTTCCCTACTTGCGCTCTTTTATGAAAGATTGAATGTTATTTATGTAACTTCATTGACTATTTGTTTGATGGACTCTTTATGTCTTATTTGCTATTTATGTAATGAACTCGTTATATGTATTGTATTTTTTTCAACCTTGAATATGTTAACTACATATCGAACTTTGATATTTAGATATGCAAATATCAATGAAATGTGCGGCATGTATGTAACTTTCTCTATATTTCCATTGCATGCAGTTAAATTTACATGCATGTACTCTTTGTATAGTTGTCATTTTTTATATGTTTATTGATATTACATCATTATTTGCTATCTGGTTTAAAAGTCTACATTTCTTCCAAATTTTATATTATGGAGGAAGGACAAATTAATCAAATCTGCATTGTTGCTCTCACCCTTACGTTGTTATACCATTACTACAACACATATGTTGATCGAAACCCATGCATGACGTCCAACAATATTGGAGATAGATGGATTGAAGTGTTATTACGTGGTCACCCGACACGTTTTGCAAATATGTTTCGTATGACAAAAGTCATTTTTCTTGAGCTCCTAAATGAACTTCGGACCCTCCACGGACTTCAAGGATCATCAAGAACAACATCTAGAGAGATGTTGACAATAAAACTCTACATTTTGGCCCAGAATGAATCGATGAAAGGAGTTATGGAACAATTTTAACATTCCTCAGAAACCATAAGTATATATTTCTCAGCTGGGTTGAATGCACTGGTGAGTTTGACCCGTCAAATAGTCAAACCAGAGGACCCAACATTTTAGTCCATTCCCACACATATTGTGAATGACCCTCATTATATGTCGTTCTTTAAGGTGCTTCCCATATTTAAATATTAGTTAACAAAATTTCACACATATGATTTTATTATTGATTAATTCGTTCATACTAGGATTGCATCGGAGCTATTGACGGAACACATGTCGACACACGTCTTTTTAGCACAGAGAAAGTTGCATACATTGGACGATGCAGATCACCAACATAAAATATAATGGTTGTTTGTGATTTTAATATGTGTTTCACATATGTGATGGCTGAATGAGAAGATAGCACACACGAAAGCCACGTTTTCAAGTTTGCTATTAGCAACAAAAAATATGGTTTCCCTTATCCACCACAAGGTATGACAATCATGCTGAGCTTTTGACCATCCTAATTATTTTAAAATTTTTAAATGAAAGAAAACCTTACTCAGGTAAGTACTACTTAGTAGATGCCGGGTATCCTTTGCAAAGGGGATATTTGAAGTCATATTCAGATACAAAATATCATATACCTGATTTCGAGAGATCGAGCGGGGTTGCACGAGGAAAGAAAGAAATTTTTAACAAAAGACATTCGGTGTGATCGAGAGATCATTCTGGGTTTGGAAGAAGAAGTGGGTAATTCTACGTGATATGTTAACTTATCCATTTACAAAACAAGTTCAGATTGTAGTGACAACAATGACACTTCACAACTTCATTAGACAACATCATTCCAGGACAGATGCAAAGTTTGCCGTTATATAAGAAGATTCATTGTAAATACCATCTTAGGCATTTGAATACCACATTGGACCTTCCATCCCACAAATCGATATTGATTCACCTGAGTCACAAACCCCAGATGGTGAAGGCGCTTCAGATATGACGGGTTTGAGAGAGCAAATAATAAATGACATAAGCCTAGAAATTTTAATTTGATTACATATTATGTCTTTCAATTATGTTTTATTATTTTCTTCATATTAAACCTATGCTATATATGACATCTAATGGTGACATTTCACATATGCTTAGCTCAAATTCATGTCTTCATTACTATGTTATTTAAATTGTGAGAATTTTTATCTTTCATGAGCATAGTTTGTCAGTTATTTTTATTGTTTATATAATTTGTCGTTTCCACATATTTTTTTTAGTGTTTTCTTTGTAATTTCCTCAAAATTTAATATGCAATTTGTGAAATTTCTCATTTATGAAGATTGCAATTATCTTAATTATGGAGGGGACTCTTTGGAATTTTCTCTTGGCTTGCTGGTTTACCTCTATTTGTCATTTCCATTTTGTTGTCATTAATCAATTTTTGACCTTGCTTCATATGGATGCCAAAAAGGCTTTACTTTGTATGGATCTATCCAAATCTATTAAATTATGAGCAACCAACAAGTTTTGTACACAGGGAGCAAAGTTTTAGCTTTCGGAGGTCTTTGAAGCTTGCGGTGGCAGTGATGGTGCCTTATTCCCCAGCTAGAGTTTGATATCCTTTCTCTAATATGGATTGCATGTATTTTCCTTGGGCTTCAATTCTCATTTGAAGGTGCTTTTGAACCTATATATGCATGGTAGAATAGTCATATGAAAATAAAGAAAAAAAGGTGCATGGTGATACATGTTCTTAGCTTGATTCTAGTCCAAGATATAAGACATTTGAATAGAAATATATTTTTTTCATTAATACATAAGAATCACATGCCAGAGTTCATCTTTTCTGGTGTGAAGCAATTTCTGGCTTATAAATATAGCAAATAGTTATTTGTTTGATCCTGTATTAAAAAAAAATTGGCACTTTAGGATGACTTAAATAATTACAATAATCATTGTGTCATTTATTTTTTTGATGATGGAATTGGGGGAAACCATTTGGGAGTGGTATGAATTCACATTTTTGGTGTAAATTTGTTGGTGCATGGTTTCATAGCTCTTTTGAACTCACACAAATGTCAGTATTTGTTTGGTGTAATTTTGTTTGTTTCTTGGAGTAAAATAAAAAATAAAATAGTGGAAGAAGCAGATGAAGAAGAAGCCATTAATATATCTCTTCCATCTGCATTTTCAAGGAATCTTGAAATGGCAATATACGAGGTATTTGATATAATTTTTTTTTGAAATGACAGTTGTTATTTTTTTGCACCTGTATTCAGAAAAATTTGGCACTTTAGGATGACTTAAATAATTACAACAACAATTGTGCCATTTATTCTTTTTGCTGATGGAATTGGGGGAAACCATTTGGGACATTGTTGAAAGTTGTTGAAATCATTGCCTAGCCGATTGAATGCTACAGTACTGTTCTTATGATTACGATTGTCTGTGGTGGGGTTATGGGTGCACTGTTGCCATTTCTTTAGCTATACTATTATACTTCTCTGTGGGGTTATTACCTTGTTGGTTTGTACATATCGACGTTCCTTAACTATACTGTTATTCACATCGAGTATGCAAGCCATCATCTTTATCTTACAAAAGTGCCAGCAAATCTTTTTTTGGAAGATTTATTAAAGCCTAGTAATGTATGTTATTTTTTCCTACCGTAATATGGCATTTTGGTGAAATTTACATACCTAGTGCATCATTCTATAAATTCTAGTAATGTATGTACCCAACATAGTTCGTATATGTTTACATTCATGTGTACATACATATGAGTATAGCAGTTGTATGCCAAAATATGAAGTTTTTGAAGGTTGGCATTTGTGTTCGTGTGTATTTAATTAATGAGTATAGAACTTTGGTGCTAATGTGATAATAGTGTTATTTTAGAGTGCTATGTGCAAAAATATAAATATAAATGTGATATTAAAGAGTTGAGTGTTATGTGCGAAAATATAAATGTTTAGGTGTCAGATATGTAAATGCATTAGAATTATGTGCTATTTATATAAACGAAGCTTTTTGGATGAATTGACTATATGGTATTGGTGTATGATTGTTGGATGAATGTTTATGTTTGTTTTATTTTTATGTGCTAGTTTTGGAATGATAGATGAATGAATTTCTGATGCTTTTATTGTAACTGTGGTTTGATACTTGGTGGTGGGAGCATCATGGATGGGCATTGTTGTTTGTTATTGATTTGCTTCCACTTTTTTGTTGTTGTAAAACAGGATTTGAGACACTACCTGTATATATCAATTAATAATTTTGTTTACACCACCTGTATATATCAAACTTTGGGTGCTAGATTTGTAAATACTAAGAATTGTGGAGGGATGAAAGTGCTACCAACTAGAGTTGCTATGTGAAATAAATTTTGTTTACACCACTGTATGTTTCCCCCTCTCCTTTCTCCCACATTCCGCCTGCAAGACTGTACTGTTAAGCTAAATTATGAGTCATACATTTTTTTTAAATTTGAGCACTAATGTACTATTAAGCTTAATTATGAACGAAGCTGAATTTTTTGTAAAATGCTGAATCTACGGTTTGTTTTATGGAATCATGAGTATCATAGAGGCAGATGATGCTTATATTAGAGTTTATATTAGCAGCTTTGAGCATATTTTATAATTAATGTGGATATATTGCTTTATGCTGGTTAATAGCTTCACCTCATATATGGTTGATAACGGAGGAGTAGTTTGGGCGGCCACATAAATTTGGTGTCGGCAATCGCTGTCTTCACACTTGGGTAAGTTTACTTTTTATATTTTCTCAATTTTTGGACTGATCTATTTTATTTTTAATAACTGCAGAACAATGAGTTCCAAACATTCAGGGAAGTCCTAGAAAGTGATGTGTCGTTGCGGACTACCGTCCTTTCTATTCACGTCATGCCAGACACATAGCTTCGGGAGACAGTTTTACAGGTGCCCGCGGTGAGGACAAGGACCAGAAGATTGTAAATTCTTCTGGTGGGCCGACAATGCAACTGTTTCTACGATATCCCAATTGGACACAACTGCTAGGAGTTCGATAGTACCATAAAGGGAGACCACCGCATATGGTTCGAGTTCTTCCGTATCTACCGCACCCCAGTCAGACAGGTTTTCTCGGGGTTTTGAGGTATCAGAACCGAACAACATTCGTCGTGATGTGATTTTATATTTTAAAGCCAATATTGTCATATTTTTCATTGTAATTTTAACATGTTATTTTTTTCTTTTTTTTTTTGGTTTTATTATAATCCATATTAGTGTGTGAATGCGCAATGAACTTTCATATATGCCACTGTGTTTATTTGATGTAATCAAAACTTTTTTGAGTTATATAAATATTTTGCATTTTCATTTCTTGACATTTGAGAAAATAACATTCTGCTACACAGATTATTCATTCAACTAAAATTTTTTTCAAATAAGTTGTTTACAAAACGAACTAACCAAACAGTTAAACAACTTATTCAGAACATGAACAAAATGATCAATTTTCTAGAATCAGCTGTTTTTCAGACGCACTAACCAAACAACCAGACAACTTATCCGGATCAGCTGGTCATCAGCAGATTATCAGAATAAACTGTTTATCAGCAGAAGTTGGATAAGCTGCAGCCGCCCCAAACAGACCCTGAGTGTTTGAAGCGAGGCGCGGGCTGAAAGATGGTCGTTCGTGATCAAACTCCTAACCTTCTTGTGTTGACGACTCAGCCAAAAGTTGAGTTCTTCAAAGACCCTGAATCATGATAAAACAATTGATGACGAGAGTCGGGGTCCCAATGCTAATTAGAGGTACAGGACAAGATATGCCCAAATATATCATTTTATGAGGGCCAATCAATATTAATATTAATAGAGGAAATTAAATGCAAGGAGTGATTTTTTTCTAAAGAATCCTCAATCCGAGAATATTTTTGTGATCCCACGTCTCTTTCTTCTAACTCTTCTATATAAAAAAACGGCCTCTTTTCCTCTCTTACGATCTATTTCTTACTTGTGTGATTCTGGGATAAATAGGAGTTCAAATATTTGGATAAAAGTAACACTCCAATATCTTTTTTTTTATAGCATCATTTGAAGCTTTGATAGATGACAAGCATAACTATATCATTAAGATATCCTTAAGCTTTTAAGGATAATGCTGATTCATTGCTGGGCTTATTGTAGTCTTTCACAAGCCCTAACAAAACAGCTGAAAGAAGAGAAAAACTAAAAGCAAAGAGGGAAGACATTTAGAGGGAAGACGGCAAAGTAAGAAATATATGTTTGTGGTAGTAGATAAGAGTGGTTGGGGCAGTTAGAAGAAAGAATTTTGGAATGGTTAGGCTGAGCATGCATAAAAGCCTCCTCTCCATTCTTCCCGAATTCCCATCCTCTTCATTTAATCATCCAACTCCGACAACCTCCTCTCCTACCCTTTTACAGGATACGANCATAAAAGCCTCCTCTCCATTCTTCCCGAATTCCCATCCTCTTCATTTAATCATCCAACTCCGACAACCTCCACTCCTACCCTTTTACGGGATACGAAAGATCGACTCTCGATGCCGGCGCCGCGCAGACGATGGAAGCTCTTCGCTGCCCGCAGTTGCTGCACCGTTGAAAACCACGTTGTGCTCAGAAACCTCAGCTTTAACTTGAGCAGGTGCCGTCCGGCACGCTCCGATTTCTCCAAGAAGGTGGCAGAGCCGCCGTCTTTCCGCCCCCTCTGCATTTCGGACATCAGCAGTTCATCGTCGGCGNACGATGGAAGCCCTTTGCTGCCCGCAGTTGCTGCACCGTTGAAAACCACGTTGTGCTCAGAAACCTCAGCTTGAACTTAAGCAGGTGCCGTCCGGCACGCTCCGATTTCTCCAAGAAGGTGGCAAAGCCGCCGTCTTTCCGCCCCCTCTGCATTTCGGACATCAGCAGTTCATCGTCGGCAAGGTTCAACGAGGAGTTTGGTCAGGCTTTTGGAGCCGGGCTATATGCCTTCCAGCTGAGCGAGCTGAGAGCCATCACACACGACTTCTCGAGCAGCTACCTACTTGGTGAGGGCGGGTTCGGCACGGTGCACAAAGGCTACTTTGATGATAAGATGCGGCCTGGCCTGAAGGCACAGGCCGTCGCCGTCAAGCTCCTTGACATCGAGGGGCTTCAGGGTCACCGGGAGTGGCTTGTGAGACNCACGGTGCACAAAGGCTACTTTGATGATAAGATGCGGCCTGGCCTGAAGGCACAGGCCGTCGCCGTCAAGCTTCTTGACATCGAGGGGCTTCAGGGTCACCGGGAGTGGCTTGTGAGATAAACATTAAATATCCTTCTCCTCTCTTCTCTGGCTGCTTATGCTTAATTTCTCTCTCATTCTTATGCTCCTGTGTGCTGCAATACAGTGGGAAAACTAACTTTTAATTCTTTATTTCTTAGAGCCAGCTGTGCGGGTTGGGTGTACTTTTTCTATAAAGGAAATTAATTTAGACTCATTTCAAAATAAGTAGGTGAAACATCTTAATCAAGGAATCTCCAAATTTAGGTATAAATATTGGAATTGGCAAAATTCACCCTGTTTTTATATTCAACGCACCGGTAACGGTAAAGAAGATTAAAAAAAAAAATTATATATATAAAAGTGATAGTTTATGTAGTATATNGAGCCAGCTGTGCGAGTTGGGTGTACTTTTTCTATGAAGGAAATTAATTTAGACTCATTTCAAAATAAGTAGATGAAACATCTTAATCAAGGAATCTCCAAATTTAGGTATAAATATTGGAATTGGCAAAATTCACCATGTTTTTATATTCAACGCACCGGTAACGGTAAAGAAGATTTAATTTTTTTTTTTATACATAAAAATGATAGTTTATGTAGTATATATATTGATTTGGATCAGCCGTTACTAATATATATATATATCAATGTGCAGGCAGAGGTGATATTGTTGGGGCAGCTCAGGCACCCTCATCTAGTAAAGCTGATAGGCTATTGCTGCGAGGACGAAGAGAGGCTTCTCGTCTACGAGTTCATGCCTCGTGGCAGTCTTGAGAACCATCTCTTTAAGAGTGAGCGAGCGAGCCTTAAATATTAATTCCATGCTCTCAATCAGCATTCATGTAGCATCCGCATCATTGTTAATTATATAAGTGCAGGAGTAATATCAGCGTCACTGTCATGGGGAACGAGGATGAAAATTGCCGTAGGAGCTGCAAGAGGCCTCGCTTTCCTTCACGGCGCGGAGAAGCCCATCATTTATCGTGACTTCAAGACATCCAACATCCTCCTCGACTCCGTCTGCAGCTATTCTCTCATTATATATATTAATTAACTACATCTTCAATATTCCTCCTTATATAAACATACATATATATATTTTCAGATATATGTGATGCATTCGCGCAGGACTTCAATGCTAAGCTGTCGGACTTTNTACAATTTGAATAACACCAAACTTGTTACATAATTGACTTCACTGCATGACTGATCATATTCTTAAATAATGTTTAATTAAGGAGCTAAACCTAGACCCTCACACATATAAGCGTCACAAATAACCTATAACCTCATACAAATTGTTAAATACGAGCATTCCACAAATCAGAACATTACTGATTCCAACTGTGGCCATCTAAATTCTACCTCAGTTGAAGTTAGTTATGTATAGAGTCGAAGCTGTCATTAATGTGGAGCTTACACAAGAAAATCAGCTCACCTGGCAATCCCAAATACTATAAATAATTTAGAGTGAATGGGTTTGATGGTTATCTGGATGGATCCACTACATGCTCTTCATCTCACATCACACAACCACATGGATCGGTTCAACTAAATTCTGATCATGCAGTGTGAATGATGCTTGTAGATCGGAACTTAGCCACTGCACTCTTCTCCACGATTTCGCCCTCTTTGCTAACATACATCCTAAATCTTCACTCATGCAATGAAATATGGATGCTACTTGAACATTGTCACCAATATACAAAATAGATCACGAGTTATTCAGCTCAAGAACGAGCTTCAAAATATCTCTCCCATAAAAGAAACAATTCATGACACAATACTTATCAAATATCAAAGCCAAAGTTGATGCGATTACAACAGTTGAATCTTTCTTGCACACAGGATATCATACATTACATTCATTCCTTCCATCTATCGGGATTTTAAGGTATCTATTCGGACAAATCTCCGACAGATCAATCTTGACTTTCTTTGCTCACTATTATGCAGCGAAGAAACAAACATAGTGGCTGAAATTCAGAGAAAACTCCAATCAGTCTCAACAACAAACAGCCCTTAATACCTCCAAAGACATAGGTCGTGTGAGATCCTCCTTCACAAGAGGCAAACAAAACTCAACCAGTAACTCAGATTTCACCCCTTGCAATCCAAAATCAACCAGCACGATTACTTGCCTAGTCTGTTCCAAGCCAGGACATTCTGCCCTCAAATGTTGGCATCGAATGAATCCATCATATCAAGCTCCAAGCTCCCCTAAGTTTGTGCTTATAGCTAACGTAGCTGCCAATGATACCAAGTGACTCCTAGATACAGACGCAATCTCACATCTCTCCTCTAATCAGCAGTCTCTCCAACAAAGAAAACCCATGGAAATCAACACATCACCATTGAAAACAGTCAAATACTTCCAATCACTCACACCAGGCAAGGGATCCTTCCCACTTCAACTCATAAGCTCCACATAAACCCTCTCTTGCACGTATCGAACCCATCATTTAATCTTCTCTCACTTCACACTAACCCCGATATCACCCTATAATCACTTGGCTCAACACATGAAGCTTGGAACCGAAACCCACATTTGATCTTCACCACATCACCACTGATATTCACTCAGATCCAACATGCTACAACACAACAATTAAGAATATCCATTGGTAAAAAGATATGTCAGAGGAATTCCAAGCGCTCATCTCTCATGGAACAAATATTTTAATTCCTCCCTCACCAACACAAATTCTTCTTGGGTGCAAATAGACCTACAAAACAAAGAGGAATTCATATGGTATTGTTTCAAGGTACAATACAAGGCTGATTGTTCAGGCCTACAAGCAACAACCGGATATCAATTAAGATCAAACATTCTGCCCGGCACCTAAATTTCTGACCATCATAATGTTCATTACTATTGTAACTAACAACCACTAGCAAATCACACAATGATATATCTACTGTTTTCCTTCATGGACCCCTCACGGAGAAAGTATTTATGTCTTAACCGATGGAATTTCAAGATCCTACTACCCCATTATACATGTCCTACGCAGAGAGCTCTATACATGCTTAAGAAATCTCCTAGACAATTAAACTTCATTTTATCAACATTACAGACATACGGATTTCAAGCCAAAGTAGTTGATTAGACACTTATGGTGTTCACAAGATCAAATCCATCAAAGCTAAATTCTAATCGATGTAGACAGCATTCTGATAACATGTAGCGATCCCCAAGCTTTATCTCATCTTATCAGCCAATTACAACAACTCTTTCAAGTAAAAAATGTTGGAAAGCCATACACATTTCTTGGCACACGGATAAATCACAGATCTAGTGGCCTCCACCTCAATCAAACACAATATGCAATCAATATTCTTAACCAAGCATTAATGACCTTCAGCAAACCTATACAATCTCCATCATCTATTAAGTCATCCACTTTGAACACAAATAATACACCATACAACAATCCTCAACACTATCGACACCTAGTTGAGTCTTTACAATATCTCACAATTGCCCGCCCTGATATGACTTTCTAGATCAATGAACTGTGTCAACATCTCATAATCCACTCAATATTCACTACATACAACTCAAACAACGACTTCAAACTATCAACGGTACTCACACTAAAGATTGCAAATTCAGTGTACCAAACTAACTCTCAATGCTTACTCGGAGTAAGATTTGTCTGGAGATCTAACTGACAGAAAATCCACTACC
>JXCR01091610.1:155737-190393 GCA_002079205.1 Phalaenopsis hybrid cultivar | reverse complement strand
TAGACCTAGGCTACTAAAGAAATTTCTAGACCTCAACCAAAAGTGAGGTCAACAGTTTGTTAACAATTTACATAGATGTAATCAATCTTAGGGGGTGTTTGGTAGAACACTTTTAATAGGATTTCACCTAAATCTAGCCAAACACCAAAAATAGTAAAACCAAATCCAACTTCTCATTAAAGTAAAATCTCTCCCGTTCCGTTTGTTTCTTCATGCTCCGTCTCTCCTATGACGTAAATCCAGATTTATCAAATCCGACTAGGAGGCAGATTACCCGGATTTAAGTCGTAATTTCTCACCTGCTTCATCTAAGTCGCAAACTGACTGAAATATCTGATAAATCCTACTAATGTAAATTTTCTGCTGCAGCCAAACATCGCCTTAGAGCACATAAACGAGAACATCATTTAACCAAAATTTTTAAAGAAAAGAAACCCTGGAAACTTCTTCAAACAGAGATGAATAAATTTTAAGGAATCAAATTATACCTGTCAAATAAATCTGTATATCAAATACATTTTCGAGTAAAGTGCCAAAATTATCCTTTGATTATTTTCACGGCGCCATTTTAGTCCCAAATTTTTAATAAGTGTCAAAATAGTCTTCAACTATTTTAAAATCGAGCTCTAATAATCTCTTGATGAGACTATTTAAACCACAATTTAAAAAGTGTGGACTATTTTGATACTTTCATAATCTCTGGGACTAAAATGAACCGTATAAATAATATTTTGACATTTTACTCGTAAATTTTCTCTAAGCAAATGAACACAAACATTATCATTATTATTAAAAATAAAAGCTATATTACCGTTATTACTATTATTACTATTATTACAAATCATTAACCATTATTGCTTATAAAATCACACAATTAAGCAAATCCACAAAATGCATNACCATTATTGCTTATAAAATCACACAATTAAGCAAATCCACAAAATGCATACTGGACGCCTGTTATGCCCTCAAATCCAAGCAACCAAAATTTCCCGCCCTCAAATGGCTTCCGGTTGTCATTTCTTCACGATTCCCATCCCCCCTCTTCCTCCAAATAGCCACTGTCTTCGTGCTTCTCAGAGTCCTTCGCTGCCTGCGTCCGCTCTCTCCTTGGCCGCTCCTTCTCTTCCAAAAACCCTATCTGAGATCCAAAAGAGATGCGTTATAGCGTGCCTTCGAGCCAAAGAGTAACGTCAAACACTCATCTTCGTCTTTTATCTTCTTCTTGTAGTTCTAAGATGATTCGGAAGTCCAAAATGTTGCATTTAAATGGATTAATTGACGATGAAGTTTGCTAAATTTTGTTATTTTGCTGAAAAAAGATCCTACTTAATCAGCCGTTGAGGTTTACAATTATTTTAGAATAAATCATGCGATTTCCATTAAAGGTGATGTTGAGCTATTTTTGCGTTGTTCGTTATATATTCATTTGATGCAGTACAGTTGTTTAACTGAATCGTCGCGTATTAGATGCATTGCGATTTTTTATTTCATGATTTTCTCCTATTGTTTACAATCTATAAATGGTAGACAAAACCTAGTCAGCATTTTACCCTAATAAGGGGCTGTTTAGCAAATAAAATTTAACTCATGTAGGATTTAATAAATCCTGTAAATGCAAATTTAGTAAACCCTGGCATAGATACTAAAATCTGTCGAAATATTAAAGATTTGAGCAGTTTGGTTGGCCGGTTGGTCTGACTGTTTTTTCTTTTAGGTTTAAATTAATATTTTTTTGAGCTAGTTTGAAAAGGAACCTGTTTATAAGCTGAATAGGCTTCTTAAATCTAAGTTCCAGAATAATCTAGATAGTGGGTGCTTAGGAGACCTACTTCGCAGTGCTCTATAATCACATTGGCACTCATGTTCAATTCATAGTTGTCAGTAGGGTCGGCTAAAAATAACTGATTAGAGCTCAAANAATCACATTGGCACTCATGTTCAATTCCTAGTTGTAAGTAGGGTCGGCTAAAAATAACTGATTAGAGCTCAACTGAGTTCCTAAATCCTAAGCTACAGTCGAGCAAAGATGGAACAAATCACCAAAATCTTTTGATGAGTGTTGTATCCTGATATGTCTGTAAACCTCACTGAAGTAATAGAGTGTGTGACAAAAAAGAGAGAGATAGAGAGAGAGATGGACACAAAATGAACTATAATTTGTGAGAAGTGTGTTACTCGTTATTCATAGAATGATCTCCACTTTATAGAGAAAGGGGATGCAATGTGTGAAATTATATTTGTCCCTGTTTTAATGTGGAATATACATGTTATGATTTGGTATTCTACATATGAGAGCCCATAATCTGACGACTCAAGCAATCGACTAGTTGGACTAGCGAGCTTTTGGTAGGCGCTGCAGTCGAATGAGCTCTGTAAATATTGTCGGTTGGCTAAACCAATGAGGTTGCCGGTCGATCATGTTCGGTAGATGTCATTGATTAGTTGATCTTTTTGTTGGAAAGTGGTCAGAAAGATTGATTTGGTCGGCTAAATCGTGCCAATTAGTTGGTGAAGTCTGATCGTCAACATTCGATCCCTGATGATGAACTTTTGTCCGCAGAACTAAACTAGGTTATCAAACAGAGGTTGAATCACCGTAATTTGATAGGTAGCTGCCCTTAGACAGAGAAATCCCGAGGAATGACTAATACTGTTGTTTTATTGACTCTTGATGATGTTTAGCGAGATCGTTGGATGTCTCCGGTAGAACTGCAAGACTCGAGGGTTTAACTTCTCCCTTGTGTCAGTTTTATTTTGGGAAATGACTTGGATCACCCTGTGCTTTGGCTTTGGTCAAACCACTCAAATTCTAGTCTTTAGGTTGCCTTGGTTAGCCTTGACCTTTGTATGCCCGTCTAATTGGGTCTCTAGGTTTTCTGTTGGGAGGCCTTCTTTGATATGTCTTTTCCCATCTGGACCGTTAGATTGCCTTGCAATATGTGCTGACACTTTTCCTTTTACAATAGAAATCATTATTTTTAGGTAACTGATGAATCCAATTCGTTAATTAATGATTGTTGCTTGTTGGAATATTTCTATGAAGCAAGAGAATGAAAGAATGATACAATTATTTTGACTCCAAAATACTCAAAACACACAAACAACTATATGAGTGAATCCATTTTTTTCTAACTGAAAAGCCTGAATGAAAAAAATTTCTAGTGTCTATTGTAGATTAACTGGATTTGAAATTACAAGTATTCTCTCTTTGTTTGTCAGAAGAACACTAGTAAAAAAGATTTTTAGCAACTAATGAGACTGGTCAGATGGTTGTCAGTTTATGATGAGTTGGGATGAAGGAATTAGAAGAGTAATGGATTGATTTGGATGTGAAAAAGAGCTTTTGTTTTGGTGTTCACGGAGGTGGTTGATATGATGTCAGTGAAGGTTACCTGTTCAACGTCAATAGAGCTTGGTATTGGTGAATGAGGTCAACGGAACATCAACAAGGAAGCCCAATTGACTACTGACTATGAAAGAGGTTGTATCTGTACGTGTTGGAATGGCGGATGACCTTTGATCAAAAAGGCCATGTAGAAATTCTTTCAAGCAGAGGTCCTTTAGACATGGTAGATCGACCATGGAATGATTAGAGGGAGATTGGGAAAGCAAGGAGACCATGCAGACAGAGATCACTCGATAGGAAGATTGGATAGCTATGAAGATTGGTCGGGAAATTGTGACTAGAGAGAGCTTCTAGAAGCAGTTTCCCTCAACTGAAATAAGTAAAGTGCCAAAATAGTTCTCTGATAGTTTACATGGCGCCATTTAGTCCTAGTGTTTATAAAGGGTCAAATTAATTCTCAGAATCCTTAAATTGGGGCTATAACAGTCCTTTTGAGAAGACTATTTCAGTTTATGTTAAAAAAGTATCGGGACTAAATTATCATTTTTATAGGGCATGGGACTAAAATGACCCCCCTTAAAGAGCTGTGGGATTATTTTGACACTTTTCTCTCTCTAATATGGAAAACTTTGGTAAGCGGAAATTTTTCCAAAATGTTTAGGTTATGTTACCTCCATTGTGACTGAAATCATATGTTGGAATCACTAAAACTACATCTTTACAATGCATTGATAAGCTTAAGTATGTCTGACATTTTTTGAAGCTTGCCTGGCCAGAGTCTCATGTGGTGGCACTCGGTATATGTCTGGCTTATTATTTAATTTGTAGCCCGTCTATGGTGCTTGCTTTCTACATTTGCCTTTCAATTTGAGACCAAGTAGAGATTTACTTATTTTTTCTTCTTATTGCTAAATGTTTGCCCTTAAAACCATGTGCTGTTGGATAGAAGTAACTAGTAATTACAAAGCCTCCACAAAACTTGAAGCTGAAATTACACTAGTTTGCCTATCGAAAATTAAATGTTTTCTACAACTATATTTTAGTCAACTGAATATTTTGTTAAAGCTTAAGTTTTTGACTTTGCTTTGCAGTGGAATGTTGGCAATGGAAGCTGCTCGTGCTGCTCTTAAAGGAGGAATAGCATTGGTAAGACTTTTTTTTGCCAAACACCGTCTTCTGATTTAAATAAACAAACTTATTAAATTCTGATTATTTTTACCATCAAAATTCTAGCTTGAAGTTGTGATGTCCACTCCAGATGCATCAATGGTACTTAATTTGTCAGCTTTTCAGATTTAATATTAGTACCGCACATTGCACTATATTAATTCTTTAACATGTTTTCTGCAGGTGATACAAGGGCTTCTGCAGGAAAATCCCTTCTCAATAATAGGGGTAACTGTTGATTTACGAATGCAATTTACAAATAAGTTTGATTTAAGAATTAGAAGTACACTTTTATGAACAAGGCACCTGATCACTAATGAGTAATTTGCTGTGCAAGCATATCAGAAACATCTAGACCTGCTGTTAGTTCTTCAATGTTTTTTACTCGTACACTGTTTATATTATGCCATGATTAGCAGTTGAGGAAATTAGGCGTGAGATTGAAGCTAAATGCATGAAGTAGTGCCTAAGATTTAGGAAAAAAAAACAGGAATAGAATAAGCGTGATAATAAAAAAATAGTGTAAAATGGTTTCTATAGAGTAGGACATTTAATGTAATATTCAGCAGGAACAACGAGAGAATGATAATTTCATTAACCTTTTGCCTTAAATACTTGGAAAAAGGCTAATGAGATGATGATGGTGGTGGTTATGATTGTAATGATGAACTGTTATTGTCCTTAATGTCATGATATGCTCGTTTGTTTTAGTATGTATATTAGAATCAATGCATGACACGTAATTGTTGGGAAACTTCGTGCTTTTATTTATTTGATAGCACAATTTAATTCAAACTTTAGCCTATTATGATTTTGATTATGTAGGCCGGGGCTGTCTTAAATGTTGATGATGCAAGAGAGGCAATTAATGCTGGCGCCAAGTTTCTTATGAGTCCTTGCACTGTCATGGTGAGTTTAACGTATCTTTGATGTATATTTTTGGCTTTATGTAATTTGGTAGATTGTTTATTTGATTATGTGTTTTGTATCTATGCTAGAATACTTTGCGGCAAATTTTCCTTAAAGAGTTTAGGAAATTTTGATATTTCCTTAAATTGGTTCATAATAGGATAAGGAATTTATAAAAAAGACTAAATTTCTAACTTTGGTTTGCAAATTTATACAAGATAAATTTTTAATTGCTGCAATGTATTTTCTTGTTTAAAGCAATGTTATCAAACTTTCTTCTGCATGAAGACTCTACACTGTTGATATCCTTAAGTCATCGTTCCCTAGCTGCTTTTTTTGGTTACTAATTAAGGTGTATTTAGGGCAGCGGTGCGGTGCCGCAACTTATTTTGTGGCATTTGAAAAAATTGCGTTTTACCTATTTTTTTAAAAAGCTACGGTGAGAAGCTGTATTTTGCAACCAAACTTGACTAAATGTCTGTTTGGGGAAGCTACAGTTTTTTGAAGAAGTAATTGTGAAGTTGCTGCAGAAAAAAAGAATTATTCAAAAAGCTGTGTTGGCTGTTACTATTATTTTTTTTTCAAAAAGTTAGACTGCAACTTTCAAGCAATGACCGCTCTTAGATAGGTTCAGTTGCAAAACGCAGCTTTTGATTGACTTTTTTTGAAAAAAATAGACAAAATNTTTCAAAAAGTTAGACTGCAACTTTCAAGCAATGACCGCTCTTAGATAGGTTCAGTTGCAAAACGCAGCTTTCGATTGACTTATTTTGAAAAAATAGACAAAATAGTTTTGCCGAATAGAAAAAAGTGTGTTGCGACACTGCTGCCCCAACACATCCTTAGTGCGGTTGTTACCAGAAAATTATGGTATGACTTTTTGAAAATAAAATAAATTTGTAATAGCCAATACTGTTTTTTAAACAACAGTTTTTTCTGTAGTAACTTCACAACTGTTTCTTCATACAACTGCAGTTGTCCCNGGTTGTTACCAGAAAATTATGGTATGACTTTTTGAAAATAAAATAAATTTGTAATAGCCAATACTGTTTTTTTAACAACAGTTTTTTCTGTAGCAACTTCACAACTGTTTCTTCATACAACTACAGTTGTCCTAGACATACCCTAAGTTGATGCTTGATCATTATAGAAATGCCGATCCTCCCTGGAGGCCTCAATCTGTAAGAGAGAATCAGAATTTTTCTTAAGTAGATTAGTTTTGTTTTTATTGGAATTTTATTAACGTTTGGACTAATGTTTATTTAAATGATCGGTCAACATTTTCCATTGATGTAGTTTTCTAATATTCATTACTCTTAAATGAGAACATCTTTATTAAGATGTTATTTTGTGAAACCCCTTAAGTACTATGAAGGCGAATTCTTAAAAATTGAGGCGTATTTTGGTGTAATGGTAGAATTTCATCAAAAACTTCAAAGTTAAGCTCCAAAATTAGTCGTGCTAGCATGAGAATACCCTTGGTATGGGTGACCTTCTAAGAAGTTACACTAATGAGCAAGGGCAGACCCAACATACATATTTAAGGGGGGCATATTTATTATAAAATAATTTAATTTTTTAAAAATGAAATGAATAATATGTATTTAGATGAACGTAAAGCGCTAAATAAGGGTGAGTTAAACACCCAGTATAAATTCTAACTAAAATTTTAATTTAATTAAAAAATAATTTATAATCAATGTACAATTAAATTATTTTTTATATTATCAACTAAAAATAAAAAATAATAATTTAATTTCAAAAAATAAAAGGGAAAATTAATTTAAAATTAAATTATTTTCTTCTTTTATTAACTTTAAATAATTAAATACAAATATAGTTTGGAGATAGCAAAACTAAAATAAAAATAAATAAAAATAAAAAATACAAAATTTAGGATGATTTACATACTTTCCACTCAATTCTTATATATTTACTTATCAATCACCTACACTTCAATTTTAACATATATGCCACTTACCTATGTATGAAAAGGTGTATTTCACTTTTTTAAAATTTAAATAGTAGATATTTTATTGTGATATGAAATATTTGGGTGATATAAATATAGAAATAAAATTTAGGTGTTATATATGTAAATACATAGGAATTGGTTGATATGTATTGTCTAATGTAACCTATTGTTGTTAGAGATCTATTAGGGTGCCTTTTAGTCCCACATTTGGGAATTATCATTTGTTACAACTCGTTAAATAAAAAAAAATTGCCAAGAAAGTTAGACTCTTTTGTGGCCTTGTGGTTAAATAGATGTGCTTGCAATATGAGAATGTTTGAAACATAATATTTAGGCTTTGTTTGGGGCAGTTGCAACTTCTCAGCTTTTTAGCTGTAGCTGCGCTGCGCCAGAAAACTACTGCGGGGAAACTGCTTGTTTGTTTGGTGCAGCTGTATGCTGTATGAAAACAGCTGTAAAGTAACTGTTTCTGGAAAAAAATGATCATGCTGCCCTTGTTTGATAAATATATTTAAAGGAAAACTATAACAACCACATTTGAAACTTCATAAACAAAATTTATTATGTAAGAATTTATTGAAACTCGAAAGTGTTAAATATGTAACAAATTTAAGTGTCAGACAATTAATTAATTATTATTATGTAATTAATTTAAGTCTTAGATATGTATATATATTGAATTGATTAATATATGTTAAAAGTTTAGCTGTTAGGTTGGTAAATATATGAATATCAAACTTTTATGATCAAACATCTACACTTTAATTTTTCATTTACACTACTCAAATGTTTCATATCACATTGAAAATACTCCCATTTTAAAATTTTAAAACTGTTATTAGGTTGTAGAAATGTAAAATGCAAACTTTAGTTGTTAGATGTGCAAATATAAATGCTGCTTAAAATAATAGACTGCGTATTGTAGTATCCATTTTGTAGTGTATTACAAAAACAATTCATCATTCACATAACAAAAAAATCCATGATCATGGATAACTACTTTTAAGTCCAATCTTCAATGAAAACAGTTCAAAATTACAGAAACACTTCTCAAGTGATAGATAGTATCAGGAGAGCAAAAAAGAAGTCTAACACTATTACAATGACAATTAACAAGATAATAATATTATTTTTATCATTCACACGATTTAGCCCCCATGCCAGCCTTTCCTCAAGTGAAGCTCGTCATTCTCGACCATCGTCATCAGGGGAATCCGCCAAAGTGTCTGCCCAACTGAAGAAGTTGCACTGTTCTGCAATGTTCCTTGGGCAACTATAGAACTTTCTCCCGTAGCTGTGCAGCTGACATGATGTCAACATGGTAATTTGGAGGCCACAGTGACAGAGCAATCGTCGAGATGTCCCAGACATCATTGAGCTCATATTTTCCTGATTGCACAAAAGATATAACAGCTTATATTACTTGTTTAGCAAATCAAAACCTTTTCTACTTGTGAGAACTTCAAATTGCAGACAAAATGCATAAATGAGATGGTTCACATTCGAATTCTACGCATACAGAACATGAAAAAGGAAAACATCACAAGGAATGTTAAGAACTGTTGAGAACACAATGCTCACAATAAAACCAACGCAAAATGAATATTGTATCCTCTTTCAGCAATTCACTAATAGGGTGGTGTTGGCGTAAGGAAGATTAGTTCTACCTATCAAACATATGTTAATTAGACTATTGATAAATCATGAAACATTGTCATCAAGTTTTTAAGTGGGATCATAAGCACTTGTATAAAATAATAATAATAAATAGTTAAATCTAGAAGGAACTGATTGCATGACTGAAGCTAGCACTTCATTCAATCCCAACGTGAAGAACTAAGCAAATGTCAAACACAAAATTTTGCATATTTCCAGGACCTTAGCAATAGTATTGAGAACATTATTCATAAAAAGATGAGGCTCACTTTCTAAAGAAGTGTATTCCTTTACGAATAACCACACAATATTCTAAGAATTGAAGTTCAAAGTATTCAGCTCAAAGGAGAAACCTGGTTCCTGAACCATTCCGCTTTCACAATATTCCAAGAACCTGGTTCCAGAACCAACTATCTCAAAGAACAATAAAATCGTTTCATGCAATACAATCTGAACAAGTAGAGGAACTCACTAGACTCACACCCAGCTTATATGAAACTAAAAATCACTATAAGGAATGGCAAACCACCTACTGCCATTCCATCATATACACGAAGCACCTCAGAAACATAGCTGAGCATCATAAAGAGGAACAAAAAATCCATTCCTAAGCTTCCAAAATCATCACAGCAAACCATAATCCATCCTAGCTTACAGATAAATTCACGAAATGGATTTGAAGACCACACAAACGGCCGGCTGCAACAACAGAAGAAGCCACACGTGAAGATTTTGATTACATGAGAATCATGCGTAGCAAGAATAAAAACATTCCTGATGTCTTCACAACATCAAAGTCAAACGCAACTAAACCCCAAAGAAACCACAACCAGAAAAAAATTTTACCCAACAGCTAAACAAATGTGAGGAGATCTAACAGCCATGCGAGAAAAGGGGCACGGGGGTATGGATTTTGCTGATTTAACAGGCTGCATAATCCCAAAGAAACCACATTCCAGATCATATTTACGAAGTAACAGGTCTAACAGGCATGCGAGAAAAAAAATTCTTTACTCTTGCTGTGAAGAGATCACGAGAACAGGAAGAGAAAGGAGAAGGAAGAGAAGAGAAAAACGAACAAGAAGCATCACTGGCCGGAGAAGAGGAGGGGAAGGAAAGAAGATCGCGACTTCTATTTCGTGGGATAGGGCAAAGGGGCACGGAGGTAAAAGTTGCGTCCACGAAGTTGGGCCGCTGCAATTAACCCACATTGTTCTTGTGATCCGAACCGCGGAAAGCGGCGGCAGGAGCGCCAAACCAAACGCCAAAAAAAAAAAAAAAAGCAGCGCGACATCGCCCCACATTCCCACCGCCCGCCCAAACATAGCCTTAATATTTAAGTTTTTTTTTTTTATAACTTGAATATGCTCATTAAAAAAATTGAGTTTGAATGTTATCCTAATGTTTTATCTCAATTTACATTTTAAAAGCTCGAATTGGGTCGAGCTTGAACCAACATCTGTAGAAGAATTGTTAGAGTGGGTCAAAATGCACATTTGAGGGGGGTAAAAAATCAATTTGCCCTTCCTTTTCGATCGAACTATGAAATTTAGAGTGGACAATTGCCCCCCTCGACCTAACATGGGTCCGCCCATGCCAACTAGGCGAAAGTGGACAATATCTCCATCGGTGAGAGCTCGGGCCTTACAAACTATATGCATTACACTAGTTGGGAGATGAGAATCAAGTGCCATATAAAACAAAGTGCTGCGCCATGAGAGTTATCTTTTAATGCCATATGGTGGGAGCCATCTCTTGAATCTACAGGGGTCCCCTCGAGAATCATATTTGCCTAGTGAATGATTTTGGGTTAGAAAATCCGACGAGAACGCCAGTTACTGAAAGTGGTGGAGATTATGAAACCTCTTAAGTAGAAAGAAACTGAACTTTTAAAAATTGAGGCGCCTTTAGGGGTAATTGTGGAATTTCATTAGAAATTTCAAAGTTAAGTATGCTCATATGAGAGCAATAAATTGCGAGGCCCTCTCACCAAAGCGGACAATATCTTTATGGTTGGGAGTTTGGGCTGCTACATATTTAGTCTCAATTTTTTAATCCAAGTTCAATATCTAGTTTTGAAGTTAATTTATGGGTAATGACCAGAGATCTCATGGTTTTATCTTCTGAGATATACGAATGGATCCATTTTATCAATGCTTAGATGCATTGAACAGTAATATTCTGAGGCTTGATTAGCAATCAAGAGCAATTTCATCTCATAAATTTGGAACAGATAGTGGTGGAAATGCATTTGGATGTTGACAGTTTTTTGGTCTTATCATTGACTCATTTATTTGGTAGAGGATTGATTTTATTAGTCTCATTGAATAGTTTAGAGACACAGAATATGTCTGCTTGAAGTTCATACGTACTGGACATGATCAATATGATCTTAGTTGAATGGAATGGCATAAGTTATCCATGAGTTTCAAATTGGCTTGAAAAAAATATTTCGATGATATGGGCTTTTTATTTTCATAATTTTAATTAGTAGATTTGATTTTGACTTATAAGCTTGTTAGCATGGGAGTGGCCTTAAATTAGGTTGGGTTAAAGGTTAAATTTATTAGAAGGCCTAAGTTTTGATTCAATGAATTTGCTAGTTTTGTGTTGATCCAAATTAATTAAAATGAGGCTTACATTATTTTATGGCTCATCAGTAACCTTGAGGATAACAAAAGTCACATAATGATTCTCACACACTTACCTTTTAAGTAAGATGACTATTGATTTAGTTTGGTGGGCTTATTAGCTTTGTGCCGGCTAGATTAATTAGGTTGAAATGGGGTTTATATCAATTGAAGGGCCCAATACTTGAGCTGTTTTGAATATCCATCCACAATTTTTATAAGAATATGAAAACTGATAACAATTATTTATGTGATTATTAACATGCCAACTCTTAACTAGATGTCTTAATCATATATATTTTGCATGTTTTTCACATTTTACTAGATTACTGATACCGACAAAGAGGTATGAGAGTAGAATTTCATCAAAACAACAATCAAGAAATGTTGAGAAGAACTCTAGAGGCAAAAAACAGCAAAACGAATATTATTGATGTAAAGAAAGCACATGAATACACACGACAAGACCCCACACGGGTTTCCAACTCCAAGATGCAGTTGCAAGAAATATGAACAGATAGCTCAACCTTCCTAAATGGAAGAAACTCACAATTATAAAACCAAAATCTGTCCCGATACACAAAACAAACCCTATTTATAATCACTAAGACTCCCCTTATTACAAGTTTATCATCCAAATAGAAAACACATAAAAACAAAGAACTAAAAAACTGAACTATAACATAATGTTGACAACACTAGTACTGACGCTTCTGCATCATTCTCCCAAGGTTGGAGAAGATTCAACTTGGGTCTCCTATTCTGACTTGGGGGCACTAAAAACAATGGAGTCGTTCTAATCCCCGAGTAAGTCAAGATCAATAATCCAAACATTTTCCCTAGCTAATAGATCAAGATTGGTGATATTGCATGATTCTTTATTTCCATGAGAACCGAGTCTTGTTGAATATGAATTGAATTCCAACATATCGGTCCAAGAAGAGGATTTTTCAGTCTTGATGCAATACAAGTGATATACACTTCAGTTTTTTGTTTACACCTTGATCATATCCCGCATTTTCCCTTGTTGGAGTAAGTTTTCCTATAGCTTATGGAAGGAATTTCTTATTTCCCCATCTATGAGTGTTGGCTCTTCAAGGTTTTCATGTTGAATGGTACGGTCTGGGAAAACATCTAATATGTTGTTATCATATTCATTCACATATTCATCCAAACTTAATTACTCTTCAAGATAATGTAATGCTTGATTGTCCTCTGGCTGTGACAATAGTTCAGAGACAATGAACGTAGTTGGCCAGATTGTGGGGACATCTTTTTCAATATTGAATTAACTTGCTTCACTAGAAATAATGATCACAAGATGTTTAATAAGAATCATTTACATCACTAGTCATAGAAGGAGCCCTTCTAATTTGAATATTGACAATGAACTTCACCAGTTTGTGCTTGCAAACATCGACACAAGAGGTTTTCACTCTAGGAAATCCAATGCATTCCAAGTTGATCATATACATGTATCCATGATGATTCAGACACCGGGCCTTCAAACAAGAAAGCACCTTCCAAAACTTGAGGATTCTTGATGGAATGAGTTTTTCTTTTTCTTCCTCAAGAATTTTGTTTTCTTGATCTACCTCCTATGTTTTCAATTTTTATTGTTCAATAACAACTATTCTTTCTTGAAGATCTCTCATTGTAAACCTTCCATAACGAGTTCTTGATTGGGTCTTGCAACATTTCTTCGTGGTGACATGTTGTTTCTTTAGAAAGTTGTAAAGGAAAGGAAGTAGAATGAAGGAACTTTACGGCAGTGAAGAAACAAGAAGACAGAAAATGTCTACTGCTGAATTCCAGTTTCATAAGGAAAGAACAAGAGGATAACATACTTCTCGCTTCGAAGAAGCTGTAACCTAACTGAGTTTAAATGTTGATTTTGTCCTTTTTTTATTTTCAATGTTAAAATAGAGTGTAAAATGAAAGTTAAAATAATATTTTAAATTTTGAAAATATTTAAGAGAATTTATTATTATTTGGATCAGAAGTTCAGCGAAGCATTTGAAGGTGCTTTCTTGTTTTCATAATTGAGTTTTCTCTGTTTTTTTTTTCCTTAGACCAGAGTTGAGAAATTTTGAAAATTGAGTTAATTAACTAATAATTTTGAGATTTATATTAATTAAATAAAATCATTTTCAAGTAAATTAAATTTAAATATATTAGATTTATTAAGAAATTATTTAAATATAAATTTTTAAATACACATTTATTGTAGTTATCGTAAAATGAATCTAATAATTAGGAGATTTATATCAATTAAATTTATGAAATATATCTTAACTCAAAGTTCTTACGTAAGTCAATTATAATTAGTTGAAAAAATTAAATAAATTTTCTAAATTTTTCTCATAAATAGCTTTAAAAATAATTTTTTTGAAAATAGATTAAAAATGTTCCGCACATATGTTATTTACTTTCACATATTTTTGACTGACTTATAAAATAAAGCAAAATATGGATTAATTAAGCTAGCAAAGTCTTTTGCAATAAATTTGTTCAAATAATATTAAATTCTCTTAAATATTTTAAAATTAATTTTAAATATTATTTTGACTTTCATTTTACACTCTTTTTTAACACTGAAATAAAAAAGAAAAACTGTTTTTTCTTTTTTCGGTTTTTTAATACTGATTTTAACCTTAGGTTTGTCAAATTTGGCATTTAAATATCAACTCTGCCTCTTTTAAAATAAATTTCAAAATTTATGTTCCTTTTAAAAGATATTTAAATGTCATTTTTAAACATTCCTCGATATATATATATATATATATATATAAACACAAGAACAAAACTTTATCCCAGCAAGTGGGGTCAGCTACATGAATTCTTTTTCTCCATTGCGTCATATTATATATATATTACAATCATTATTATTATTATACCTATTTATACCTATTAGTGGATTCATAAAAGTCTCTTTTAAAGAGTTTCATTTACATCCTGTTTAAATCTGCTCACTTCTCTAAGATAAATGAAGAGCTAATTCGTCAATCTCAACATATGAGCTTTTAAAGTGATCACTCGTTCATTGCATTCTAGAAATTGCATCACTTGACTGTTTAATAAGTGTCTATGGTTAAACGGCGACATTGTAAAATTTAGATAAATAATGTTGATGTTATGATCCATTAGTTCCAATGTGGTTTGACGATGCTATCAGTGAATTCCCATTTTAACTTGTTGAATATTGCAAGGAATCATAAAATAATAATTAAAAAAAAAACTGCAATTCATGCTGAAAATTATTAATTATATGCTAGTTGATATTTGTTATCTTGATTTCATTATTTACCTTCACGTCTTTTATGATGTCATTGAAATATCTTAAACGCTGTTTTGGAAAAATTCTGAATGGTAAGATTGTAATTAGACCTATCTTATGGTTGTTTTTTCTCTTACTCTTTTTTTGGGGTTGGTAAAAGGTCGGTTGGAATTTGATTTAGGAAATCTTACATGAAGTTGATGGCACTGGAATTCTCTATATACCAGGAGTAATGACGCCTACCGAAGTAAGTAAAATATTGCTTCAAACTATCTCTTACAAGCTAATACATAAAGTCATCATGGATTCTAAATTGTTTCTTGATTTCTGGTTGTTTTTTTTCTTTATTTATTTATTTTTGTTTGCAAAAAAATGGAACTTTTGGTTCNCCGAAGTAAGTAAAATATTGCTTCAAACTATCTCTTACAAGCTAATACATAAAGTCATCATGGATTATAAATAGTTTCTTGATTTCTGGTTGTTTTTTTTTCTTTATTTTTTTATTTTTGTTTGCAAAAAAATGGAACTTTTGGTTTAATAGGACATATTAGCTATGAAATCCTTTAACTCATGCTGTTGCAGGTGTTATGTGCATATGAAACTGGTGCAAAGCTTGTCAAGGTTTGCTTCATTGAACATTTTATTCACTACTGATCTTTTATGATTCTTTGTGTTCAACAAAATTAAATACATAGTTGCTCGACTGTGGCGCCATACCCTACTTCTGCTTCTTTTTTTAATTTTCTTCTTTAATTAATGCTTTGCAAACTTAAATAGACATAATGACTACTTTGTCCTTGATCAAATTACTTTGTACTTCATTGTTTATGTGTTTTGATTTTTTTTCTTANACCCTACTTCTGCTTCTTTTTTTAATTTTCTTCTTTAATTAATGCTTTGCAAACTTAAATAGACATAATGACCACTTTATCCTTGATCAAATTACTTTGTACTTCATTGTTTATGTGTTTTGATTTTTTTTCTTTAGAGTTCTGCGCCCCGGAAAATATTTACTACCTATTTACCTTAGGAATCTTTTTTTTATAATGATCTCCTGAACTATGTCAAGAATTTACTGGCTATATAATTGAACTCATTTATTTGATTTCTTCCATCAGGTATATCCAGCAACAATTTTAGGTGGTAGCAAATATATATCTGCATTAAAGAGACCGTTTCCTAATATTCCGATGGTTGCTTCCCAGGGCATCTCGATAGGTAGAAAGCATATTTTGAACTTCTTTCCGTGATTGAAAAGCTTCAAAAGTTTTATCTTTTACATTTTTATNAAAGCATATTTTGAACTTCTTTCCATGATTGAAAAGCTTCAAAAGTTTTATCTTTTACATTTGTGATGCATTCTTCAGCTTTCAGCTTCTATTGTCATGTTCATAGATAATCATATATTTTAAAATTTTTAACTTGACTAGAAGCCTGTTGTAATAGGAAATATNATATATATATATATATATATATATATATATATATATATATATATATATATATAAACACAAGAACAAACTTTATCCCAGCAAGTGGGGTCGGCTACATGAATTCTTTTTCTCCATTGCGTCATATTGTTATTATTATACCTATTTATACCTATTAGTGGATTCATAAAAGTCTCTTTTAAAGAGTTTCATTTACATCCTGTTTAAATCTGCTCACTTCTCTAAGATAAATGAAGAGCTAATTCGTCAATCTCAACATATGAGCTTTTAAAGTGATCACTCGTTCATTGCATTCTAGAAATTGCATCACTTGACTGTTTAATAAGTGTCTATGGTTAAACGGCGACATTGTAAAATTTAGATAAATAATGTTGATGTTATGATCCATTAGTTCCAATGTGGTTTGACGATGCTATCAGTGAATTCCCATTTTAACTTGTTGAATATTGCAAGGAATCATAAAATAATAATTAAAAAAAAAACTGCAATTCATGCTGAAAATTATTAATTATATGCTAGTTGATATTTGTTATCTTGATTTCATTATTTACCTTCACGTCTTTTATGATGTCATTGAAATATCTTAAACGCTGTTTTGGAAAAATTCTGAATGGTAAGATTGTAATTAGACCTATCTTATGGTTGTTTTTTCTCTTACTCTTTTTTTGGGGTTGGTAAAAGGTCGGTTGGAATTTGATTTAGGAAATCTTACATGAAGTTGATGGCACTGGAATTCTCTATATACCAGGAGTAATGACGCCTACCGAAGTAAGTAAAATATTGCTTCAAACTATCTCTTACAAGCTAATACATAAAGTCATCATGGATTCTAAATTGTTTCTTGATTTCTGGTTGTTTTTTTTCTTTATTTATTTATTTTTGTTTGCAAAAAAATGGAACTTTTGGTTCAATAGGACATATTAGCTATGAAATCCTTTAACTCATGCTGTTGCAGGTGTTATGTGCATATGAAACTGGTGCAAAGCTTGTCAAGGTTTGCTTCATTGAACATTTTATTCACTACTGATCTTTTATGATTCTTTGTGTTCAACAAAATTAAATACATAGTTGCTCGACTGTGGCGCCATACCCTACTTCTGCTTCTTTTTTTAATTTTCTTCTTTAATTAATGCTTTGCAAACTTAAATAGACATAATGACCACTTTATCCTTGATCAAATTACTTTGTACTTCATTGTTTATGTGTTTTGATTTTTTTTCTTTAGAGTTCTGCGCCCCGGAAAATATTTACTACCTATTTACCTTAGGAATCTTTTTTTTATAATGATCTCCTGAACTATGTCAAGAATTTACTGGCTATATAATTGAACTCATTTATTTGATTTCTTCCATCAGGTATATCCAGCAACAATTTTAGGTGGTAGCAAATATATATCTGCATTAAAGAGACCGTTTCCTAATATTCCGATGGTTGCTTCCCAGGGCATCTCGATAGGTAGAAAGCATATTTTGAACTTCTTTCCGTGATTGAAAAGCTTCAAAAGTTTTATCTTTTACATTTTTATTGCATTCTTCAGCTTTCAGCTTCTATTGTCATGTTCATAGATAATCATATATTTTAAAATTTTTAACTTGACTAGAAGCCTGTTGTAATAGGAAATATTGAGATTGAGGTGATCCCTTGATCATCTTTTTTCTTAATAAAAAATATAAAATTCAATCATACCAAATTAAGTATAAGATTTATAAGAACGACAGATCATCAATGGAAAGTGATATTTTATTGAGGATCGATAAATATAAAATAATATGAGGAAGATGCCATTTGAAACTAGTTGAAGATGTTCCTTGAGCCAAACGTTGTCCTTTAATCTGATGCATCTCAGCTCTCATTTTCATTTAGTTGTTAATCATAATTTTATTACCATCCTAACAACGGGTATCGGAGTTCTTAGTTAAGCTACATAAAAAATTGTGTAGTGAAAGATAAAAGTTCAAGATCGATAAATTTGATGGCGAATATCTCAGTTATTGGAGGATGAATATAGAAGGTTATCTTTATTGAAGAAAGTTTCATCAACCTCAAACATTTTATTATTGATTAAGATGTGGGAGTTGGTGGATGGGCAAGCTCTGGATGCTATTCACATTCTCCTGACTAAGAATGTTGCTTCAATATTCTTAACGAAAAAATCACAAAATGCGTGATAAATGATTAACAATTATGTATAAGAAGCCATGTATTGTTATCAACTTAAATTTTATGTGCAATTTTTTTTAATCACAAGATATCTGAGGGAGCTTATGCTCTTGAGTACATCAACTAGTTCAACTGGATCATAGGTCAGCTAAGCTCATGAATATCAACTTTGGTGAGAAAATTTACACATCGACTTTACATTCATCACTCCTTACAGGTTGGGTTTTTGTAACTACTGTTGTTAGGTTATAGATCAAGTAAATTGAAGTTAACTGATGTCAGAGACCTCATTTTTAATGAAGCTGTCTGCCATGTCAGTTCTAAGTCCCCTTGGTCGGGGGTTCAAATCCACCTCTGACGACTGATGCCTTAAGGAGGTCGGTAGCAGAGTGTTTAGGCACATTAGGTGTGGCTGTGAGCTCGTTTAATGTGTATCATTACATTCTTCTGATAAGAAATTAATGATAAATTACACTGTAGAAAATTCTGATATTTTTTATGACGAACCCTTAGCATCATCGATAATGTGATTCTCTAAACCATAAATAGAGTTGCGGGAAAGTTCAATAAGATCTAATATTTTCTTAGCCTTAGGCGAAACTTGATTGTTACAGGATAGCTACAGTAGAAGGATATAATATCATATTCAATATTTTATTCTTGGAAGGTAAAAAATGAGTTATGATGATTGTTTGAGAAAATAAAACTGATGCATCTTAGATCATTATAAATATAGCAATGTGGGTTACAATATGTTCAACTTCATAGATGAATATTTAGTATTAAATATTTATTTACATGAGGCAGAAAAGCTTCAAGATTTTTCATTCTGTTAGTACAATTTTAAATTTAAAATCTATTGATTCTCTCTTTGTGAAGATTGCATTTTTTGGAAAGTGGAAAAGGATAATTTTTTTAAAAATCAAAGAACTTAAAACCAAGAAGTTAGAATTGATTCACATAGATGTGTAAGTGCCTTTGTCTCAACTTTAGGAAATTCAACATGCTATGTCACATTCATACATTTTGCATCCGAAAGGCCTGGGTTTATTATGTCAAAAATAAATCTGATGTGTCTTATAATTTTATAAGGTGAAAAATCTTAGCTAAAAATCAGGCTAGTGCAAAAACTACATTTTTATTTTCCAATAAAAGTGGAGAATACGATAGCATAAAGTTTTAAAATTGTTGCGTTGTTAATGAGATTTGTATAGAGATGGTGGTTGTCACGATCCGGCCCGGTATTTAGAATTAGCAAAGGTGGGAAATGCGGTCGGATGATATTAACTTTTCATTTTTTACTTTTTACAAAACTTCAAAAACTTGCAATATATATAAAAGAATCACTAATCTATAAATTACAATAAAATTTAGACATCCAGAAACAACAACATTATCTGTAAACATTAAATAGAAGTAAACAAAAGAAAACTGAAGTCAAATTTCAAAGTAGTTCCTATCAGCTACAAGCTTCATTCTGTAAATCAAATTACTCATATTAGACATATCAACCTAAAGTTTTTTCTTCTCCTGAAAAAAAATATTAATTACAACTGTAAGTATGACTTAGTGAGTAATTATGATTTAATATGCATTAAATTATGATTCTTATGCTATGCATGAATGACCAAAAGGTAATACACCCCATATTCTTATAAAATCTTGAACTTTCACTTTAATTTTATTTCTTCTCATTTCACTTTTAGTATTTATCATTTTAACATATTTAATAGTTATCACAGGATTGTTGTTATAACTGAAGATATCCTCAAAACTATACCTGAAGGTACTCTTAAAATTGTATGTAAATATACTCTCAAATTGTACCCAAATGTGCACCTTTATTATTTTCTTTAATATCACATGTACATTGCATCCCTTATCAGTACCATATGGGAGTAATTCTATATGACTTAATCCTTACCTAACATTTCATATCAATTAAAACTATTTAAAATGTACATTCACATGTGGATTATTTTCTCCCAATTGTGATATCATATACGACTTTTAAAATGACAGACATTAATGAAATACTTATTTGTAACCATTTAATAAACAATTTATTCATTTAATAAAATATTAATTTAATGCATAAAAAAAATAATCACCCGTCATACATAACTTGCTTGCCACACCGATTTCCAAATCACTGACCTTCTAGGTTTAAATGTTCTTCAACCTAAATTGCAATTAAACATCAATATTTTATTAAATATCAATTCCAAATTAAGTAGATTAAACTTTAAAACATCCTTTTCTTTTAAAATTATATGTATTCTTCCTCAATTCCAAAGGATTTTATTGGCCCTTTTCATCACTCCCTTAAGTTAATAAAGTTTAATAATATCAATTTAACTAGTTATCGTATTAATTTCAATAATAATATAAGACTTAAAATTTACCTTATAGTCTTTAAGATTGATCGCCCCCCTTGTTTGCTTCAAAAATGTCTCCTTCAAAGTCAAAATCTCTGTGCTAGAGTCCTAATTAAATTTGACTTTACATTTAAACACTCACAAACACACCACAAATGCATCAAATAACTTAATAAAAACCGTAATATACCTTGGAATTTGCTGGTTGTCTGCAACTCTTCCCTTTCCCTCACATGAATTTTGGGTCGCCTATTTGCTTAAAGTTTATTAATTTATTAGTTTCAAGCCTAATATAACATAAAATAAATTTAACATTTAAGTAGTAAACATATTTATCTATATAATTAAATAACGTAATTAATTATAACCACTTATAAAACTTACCTTTCTCGTGTTTGCCTAGCCCGAACTCACATTTGATGTTTCTTCTCCCTTAGCCTCGACTCAAACCTTCTAATTTCGGTCTAAACAAAGGAAAATTTTCTGTCCAGATTTCAGACGTAGCTCTACATGCGTACTCTCAGTAATATACTGTAATGTGTGCTATATTTGATCCACCTAAAAAATATTAAAGTGAAACCGCAGACTTCACAATAACCTCTAAATAACCTCGAAATAACATCTGTAGTTACAAACCCCAAAATAGCCGCACCGATTATTTCAGAGTTATTTTTGGGTTATTGAAAAGAAAAACATATATTTTACTTAAATAATCACAAATTAACCCTAAAATAATCTCCACGATGTTATTTCTGGATCATTAAAGTTATTTTTGAATTATTTGTGAGTTATCAACTCAGTGACTTCTCCTAATCTTCCCGCACGCGAGCGCCGCAGAAGGTCGACTGGCCTTCCGCTTCTCCTTTGGTCGCGGCTCGGCGAAACTCAACAGAGCACGCAAGGTTCGAATCTTCTTCTTCCTCCTCTTCCTCTGCGCGCACCTGTTTCTTCTCCTTCGTTCTCGACAAATTCAACGAACGCAGAGGCTTCGTCTCCCAGTTTGATCGAGAGCCGCTATTAGAACTCATTTGTGTTTATGCGAAGCTACACCTGATGATTGCCTCTCCGTTGCAGCTCTGCTCCACCTCATCTTCACTCCTCTGTCGTGTCCTAGCTTTACCTCGTTGCTACCTGTCGAAGAAATTCTTGGCAACTGACATTAGTTTATATATTAAAACTTTGTATACATTTTGACTTGTTTACCCTCAAGGTTATTTATCAGTTTCCCACCATAGTNCCGAAGTAAGTAAAATATTGCTTCAAACTATCTCTTACAAGCTAATACATAAAGTCATCATGGATTATAAATTGTTTCTTGATTTCTGGTTGTTTTTTTTTTCTTTATTTATTTATTTTTGTTTGCAAAAAAATGAAACTTTTGTTTTAATAGGACATATTAGCTATGAAATCCTTTAACTCATGCTGTTGCAGGTGTTATGTGCATATGAAACTGGTGCAAAGCTTGTCAAGGTTTGCTTCATTGAACATTTTATTCACTACTGATCTTTTATGATTCTTTGTGTTCAACAAAATTAAATACATAGTTGCTCGACTGTGGCGCCATACTCTACTAACCATAGACAACTATTTTATTTCACACTGATAGTTCTGCTTCTTTTTTTAATTTTCTTCTTTATATAATGCTTTGCAAACTTAAATAGACATAATGACCACTTTGTTCTTGATCAAATTACTTTGAGCTTCATTGTTTATGTGTTTTGATTTTTTTTCTTAAGAGTTATGCGCCCCGGAAAATATTTACTACCTATTTACCTTAGGAAATTTTTTTTTTATAATGATCCCCTGAACTATGTCAAGAATTTACTGGCTATATAATTGAACTCATTTATTTAATTTCTTCCATCAGGTATATCCAGCAACAATTTTAGGTGGTAGCAAATATATATCTGCATTAAAGAGACCGTTTCCTAATATTCCGATGGTTGCTTCCCAGGGCATCTCGATAGGTAGAAAGCATATTTTGAACTTCTTTCCATGATTGAAAAGCTTCAAAAGTTTTATCTTTTACATTTGTGATGCATTTTTCAGCTTTCAGCTTCTATTGCCATGTTCATAGATAATCATATAATTTAAATTTTTTAACTTAGGAAATATTGAGATTGAGGTGATCCCTTGATCATCTTTTTTCTTAATAAAAAAATATAAAATTCAATCATACCAAATTAAGTATAAGATTTATAAGAACGACAGATCATCAATGGAAAGTGATATTTTATTGAGGATCGATAAATATAAAATAATATGAGGAAGATGCCATTTGAAACTAGGTGAAGATGTTCCTTGAGCCAAACGTTGTCCTTTAATCTGATGCATCTCAGCTCTCATTTTCATTTAGTTGTTAATCATAATTTTATTACCATCCTAACAACGGGTATCGGAGTTCTTAGTTAAGCTACATAAAAAATTGTGTAGTGAAAGATAAAAGTTCAAGATCGATAAATTTGATGGCCACTATCTCAGTTATTGGAGGATGAATATAGAAGGTTATCTTTATTGAAGAAAGTTTCATCAACCTCAAACATTTTATTATTGATTAAGATGTGGGAGTTGGTGGATGGGCAAGCTCTGGATGTTATTCACATTCTCCTGACTAAGAATGTTGCTTCAATATTCTTAACGAAAAATCACAAAATGCGTGATAAATGATTATCAATTATGTATAAGAAGCCATGTATTGTTATTAACTTAAATTCTATGTGCAATTTTTTTTAATCACAAGATATCTGAGGGAGCTTATGCTCTTGACTACATCAACTAGTTCAACTGGATCATAGGTCAGTTAAGCTCAATGAATATCAACTTTGGTGAGAAAATTTACACATCGACTTTACATTCATCACTCCTTACTGGGTTTTTGTAACTACTGTTGTTAGGTTATAGATCAAGTAAATTGAAGTTAACTGATGTCAGAGACCTCATTTTTAATGAAGTTGTCTGCGATGTCAGTTGTAAGTCCCCTCGGTCGGGGGTTCAAATCCACCTCTGATGACTGATGCCTTAAGGAGGTCGGTAGTTGAGTGTTTAGGCACATTAGGTGTGGCTGTGGGCTCGTCTAATGTGTATCATTACATTCTTCTGATAAAAAATTAATGATGAATTACACTGTAGAAAATTCTGATATTTTTTATGACGAACCCTTAGCATCGATGATGTGATTCTCTAAACCATAAATAGAGTTGCGGGAAAGTTCAATAAGATCTAATATTTTCTTAGCCTTAGGCGAAAAATCTAATGTGCAAGTGCCTTTGTTTAAAGTTTAGGAAATTCAACATGCTATGTCACATTCATACATTTTGCATCCGAAAGGCCTGGGTATTATGTAAAAAATAATTCTTATGTGTCTTATAACTTTATAAGGTGAAAAATCTTAGCTAAAAATTAGACGAGTGCAAAAACTACATTTTTATTTTCCAATAATAGTGGAGAATACGGTAGCATAAAGTTTTAAAATTGTTGCGTTGTTAATGAGATTTGTATAGAGATGATGGTTGTCACGATCCGGCCCGGTATTTAGAATTATCAAAGGTGGGAAATGCGGTCGGATGATATTAACATTTCATTTTTACTTTTCACAAAATTTCAAAAACTTTNAGGCAGAAAAGCTTCAAGATTTTTCATTCTGTTAGTACAATTTTAAATTTAAAATCTATTGATTCTCTCTTTTGTGAAGATTGCATTCTTGGAAAGTGGAGAAGGATAATTTTTTTAAAAATTAAAGAACTTAAAACCAAGAAGTTAGAATTGATTCACATAGATGTGTAAGTGCCTTTGTCTCAACTTTAGGAAATTCAACATGCTATGCCACATTCATACATTTTGCATCCGAAAGGCCTGGTTATTATGTCAAAAATAAATCTAATGTGTCTTATAACTTTATAAGGTGAAAGATCTTAGCTAAAAATCAAACTAGTGCAAAAACTACATTTTTATTTTCCAATAATAGTGGAGAATACGAAAGCATAAATTTTTAAAATTGTTGCGTTGTTAATGAGATTTGTATAGAGATTATGGTTGTCACGATCCGGCCCGGTATTTAGAATTAGCAAAGGTGGGAGATGCGGTCGGATGATATTAACATTTCATTTTTACTTTTCACAAAATTTCAAAAACTTTCAATATATATAAAAGAATCACTAATCTATAAATTACAATAAAATTTAGACATCCAGAAACAACAACATTATCTGTAAACAGTAATCTCAAATTAACATATAAATTGTTTCTATATAAAAGTAAACAAAAGAAAACAAAATCAAATTTCAAACAAGTTCCTATCAAATCAAATCAAATCTCTCATACCAGACATCTTAACCTAAAGTTTTTTCTTCTTCTGAAAAAAATATTAATTGCAATTGTAAGTATGACTTAGTGAGTAATTATGATTTAATATGCATTAAATTATGATTCTTATGATGGAAATATATCCCATATTCTTATAAAATCTTGAACTTTCACTTTAATTTTATTTCTTTTCATTTCACTTTTATTGTTTATCATTTTAACCTATTTAATAGTTACGAAGATATCCTCAAAATATGCTCGAAGGTACTCTTAAAATTGTATCTAAATATATCCTTAAATTGTACCCGAATGTGCATCTTTATCATTTTCTTTAATATTACATGTACATTGCATCCCTTATCAGTACCATCTGGGAATGATTCTATATGACTTAATCCTTACCTAACAATTCATATCAATTAAAATTATTCAAAATGTACATTCACATGTCGATTATTTTCTCGCAATTGTGATATCATATAAGACTTTTAAAATGATAGACATTAATGAAATACTTATTTTTAACCATTTAATAAACAATTTATTCATTTAATAAAATATTAATTTAATGCATAAAAAAAATAATCACCCGTCATACATAACTTGCTTGCCACACTGATTTCCATACCACTGACCTTCTAGGTTTAAATGTTCGTCAACTTAAATTACAATTAAACATCAATATTTTTATTAAATATCAATTCTAAATTAAGTAGATTAAACTTCAAAACAACCTTTTCTTTTAAAATTATATGTATTCTTCCTCAATTCCAAAGGATTTTATTGGCCCTTTTCATCACTTCCTTTAAAAAAGTTTAATAATATTAATTTAACTAGTTATCTTATTAATTTCAATAATAATATAAGACTTAACATTTACCTTATAGTCTTTAAGACTGATCTTCCCCCTTGTTTGCTTCAAAAATGTCTCCTTCAAAGTCAAAATCTCTGAGCTAGAGTCTTGATTAAATTTGACTTTGCATTTAAACACTCACAAACACACCACATATGCATTAAATAACTTAATAAAAACCCTAATATAACTTGGAATTTTTTGGTTGTCTGCAACTCTTCCCCTTCCCTCACATGAATTTTGGGTCGTCTATTTGCCTAAACTTTATTAATTTATTAGTTTCAAGCCTAATATAACATAAAATAAATTTAACATTTAAGTAGTAAACATATTTATCTATATAATTAAACAACGTGATTAATTATAACCACTTATAAAACTTACCTTTCTCATGTTTGCCTAGCCTGAACTCATATTTGATGATTCTTCTCGCTTAGCCTCGACTCAAACCTTCTAATTCTCGGTCTAAACTTAAGAAAATTTTCTGTCCAGACTCCGGACGTAGCTCTACATGCGTACTCTCAGTAATATACCGTAATATGTGCTATATCGGGTTCACCTAAAAAATGTTAAAGTGAAACCACAGACTTCGCAATAATCTTTAAATAACCTTGAATAATCTTGAAATAACCTCGGTAATTAAAAACCTCAAAATAACCTCACTAAAATAAAATCATGGAGATTATTTCAGAATTATTTTATTTTTGGGTTATTAAAGAGAAAAAAATCATTTTAATAATCATGAAGAAGCGCAGAGATTATTTCAAAGTTATTTTTGGATTATTTCTGCAATTCCACTTCTCCTCGTCTTCCCGCACGCGAGCGCCGCAGAAGCTCGACTCGCCTTGCGCTTCTCCTTTGGTCGCGGCTCGGCGAAAATGAACAGAGCAGTGCACTCAAGGTTCAAATCTTCTTCTTCCTCCTCTTCCTCTGCGCGCACCTGTTTCTTCTCCTTCGTTCTCGACAAATTCAATGAACGCAGAGGCTTCGTCTCCCAGTTTGATCGAGAGCCGTTATTAGAACTCATTTGTGTTTCTGCGAAGCTACACCTGACGATCGCCTCTCCGTTGTCGTGCCCTAGCTTCACTCCTCTGTCGTGCCCTAGCTTTACCTCGTTGCTACCTGTCGAAGGAATTCTTGGCAACTGACATTAGTTTATATATTAAAACTTTGTATACATTTTTGACTTGTTTACCCTCAAGGTTATTTATCAGTTTGCCACCATAGCGGCTTATAAATACTGCTTGTAACAGAGACATTTAATATATATGATTAGAATACATTTCTTCTACTTCCTCCTTGTATATTTCTCCTCTTCTGTTGTTGATATATGATTTCAAAACAGTTGGCCTCTGCAGCCTCAAGATACATGGAGTCTTCATCCTCCAACAGCCCACATTTCAATCACTCAACAGAATCAAGGAAACCCACATTACCTCCCCCTCTCAAATTCTTGATGCAACATATAAAAGGTGCCACACATTCTTCTCTACTATTCGAACACTGCTGTGTGGAAGGTTCAAATACAAAAATTACTTCTTGCTAATGGTTTCAATTCTTTTATTGATAACACCTTTCCACCCCCACCACAATATCAACAAGATTCCACAGGTAACTCCACTGAAAATCCTGATTACCTTCTTTGGAAACTTGTAGACCAAAACCTGACCGCCGTCCTTCTTTCTCCCTGCATTCTACCTTATGTACTTCACCTAACTCACATAGCCGACATTTGGATTACAATTAAATGACGATTTCAATCCTCAAATCGTTTAAGAATAATTCAACTTAAGAATGACTTACCTAATATTTACATGGGCAGTCAAACCATGAACCAAAATCTTCTATCAAAAAATTCGNCAATTAAATGACGATTTCAATCCTCAAATCGTTTAAGAATAATTCAACTTAAGAATGACTTACCTAATATTTGTTAGGTATGGCTCATATACCGGAAGTTGGAGTTTCTTGAAGTGAAGATGTGTGTCTCTTGGTGAAGAAGTGCGTCTCTTGGTGAAGAGTTGTGTCTCTTCATATTTTGTGGGTTGGGGGGAGCGAGGGCGTGTTGGTAATTTATCTATGGGTTTCTTATATGTTTATATATATGTGTAACTCATGAGTATGTAATTGAACTCCCCCTCTGAAATAGTGAAATTTGCCGCTCGCTCCTGAAGATGTAGGCATCTTTGCCGAACCTCGTAAATCTCTGTGTTCTTCTTCTGGATTTGTGTCGATTCCTGTGATTATTTCGCCCTAAATTTTATAACAATTGGTATCAGAGCGAGGTTTTATTCTAGGGCGGAGGAGATCGATGCAGGAAGAAGTGAAGACGAAGAAGAACAGGAATTCAGAGGAAAAGAAGAATTTGTGGTTTCGATTGCGGAGAGCGAACGAAGGTGCAGACGTTGGAAGGCTCGCAACAATTTGACACACTTATTTGGGGCGCTGCAGCAGAGGATTCAAAGGCAGTGGCGTGATATTCGTGGCAAGAGTTCCAGTTTCGTGGCCAATGGGAGGGAATCAAAGGAATTTTTTGATTTCCNTGATTGCGGAGAGCGAACGAAGGCGCAGACGTTGGAAGGCTCGCAGCAATTACTTATTTGGGGCGCTGCGGCAGAGGATTCAAAGGCAGCGGCGTGATATTCGTGGCAAGAGTTCCAGTTCCGTGGCCAACGGGAGGGAATCAAAGGAATTTTCTGATTTCTTGTTGGCAGACGTGAGAACTGTCGGAGACAGGCGTTCTCAGAGAAGATCGCGTGCAGTTCGCCAAGACGTTCGAACAGAACAGGCCTTGGATCGCGATCAGGATCCGCGAGGAGGTTAGCGTGTAGTTCGCAAAGCTCTGCTAACAGAGGGCTTGGCAGAGGTGTTCGCAGTTCGGCCGAATTTTTTGCGCAAAAAGATTTGCGAACAAGGGCATTGGCGAATCGTCGCTTGCGGGCGGAAGGAGTTCTCGCCGGAGTTCGGGGCAAAGCATCGCGAGAGGGCTTCTTCGGCAGAGGATGCAGAGGTTGCTTTGCGAGGCGAGAATTTTGCGACCGAGAAGGCTTCGCACAGGTCGCGACGCGGAGAGGTTCGGCCCCAAAGGTGTACACAGGCGTCACGGGTTCCGCGAACAGGCACAAGAGTTTCGCGAACGGCGGTTATGGCGGCAGCAGTTCGCGGCAGTTGCTTCGGTTCGGTAGTAGGCAATTTTTGCAGGTGGAGGAAGCAGAGGCAAAGGAATACCGGAAGAATCCTAAAGGAATATTCCTTGCTAGAGGATTTGCCTTTGAAAGTATAAGGAAGAAAATTTATTTCCTAGAAGTGAATTTCTTTGCCGGTGTGAAGAAATAGCTAGAGATTCGCCAGTTTCATAGAACAGTTTGCGAAGAGGGTTGCGGAGGAGTTCGCGGGTTTGTGCAGTTGCAGTGGAGTTCGCGGGTTTGTCGCATGAGGAGTTGCGGCATGTGCAGTTGCAGTGGAGTTCGCAAGTTTGTCGCACGAGTTGCGGCATANAATTTTGCGACCGAGAAGGCTTCGCACAGGTCGCGACGCGGAGAGGTTCGGCCCCAAAGGTGTACACAGGCGCCACGGGTTCCGCGAACAGGAGCAAGAGTTTCGCGAACGGCGGTTATGGCGGTAGCAATTCGCGGCAGTTGCTTCAGTTCGGTAGTAGGCAATTTCCGTAGGTGGAGGAAGCGGAGGCAAAGGAATACCGGAAGAATCCTAAAGGAATATTCCTTGCTAGAGGATTTGCCTTTGGAAGTATAAGGAAGAAAATTTATTTCCTAGAAGTGAATTTCTTTGTCGGCGTGAAGAAATAGCTAGAGGTTCGCCAGTTTCATAGAACAGTTTGCGAAGAGGGTTGCAGANTACCGGAAGAATCCTAAAGGAATATTCCTTGCTAGAGGATTTGCCTTTGGAAGTATAAGGAAGAAAATTTATGTTCTAGAAGTGAATTTCTTTGTCGGTGTGAAGAAATAGCTAGAGGTTCGCCAGTTTCATAGAACAGTTTGCGAAGAGGGCTGCGGAGGAGTTCGCGGGTTTGTGCAGTTGCAGTGGAGTTCGCGGGTTTGTCGCACGAGGAGTTGCGGCATGTGCAGTTGCAGCGGAGTTCGCAAGTTTGTCGCACGAGTTGCGGCATGTGCAGTTGCAGCGGAGTTCCCAAGTTTGTCGCAAGAGTTGCAACATGTGCAGTTGCAGCGGAGTTCGCAAGTTTGTCGCACGAAGAGTTGCGGCATGTGCAGTTGCAGCGGAGTTCCCAAGTTTGTCGCAGGAGTTACGGCATGTGCAGTTGCAGCGGAGTTCGCAGGTTTGTCACACGAGGAGTTGCGCATGTGCAGTTGCAGCGGAGTTCACAGGTTTGTCGCATGAGGAGGTGCGGCATGTGCAGTTGCAGTGGAGTTCGCAGGTTGTCGCAGAAGTTGCGGCATGTGCAGTTGCACTGGAGTTCACAGGTTCGTCGCAAGAGAAATTGCGACAGATGGAGTTCGCAAATTTCGCGGATTGTTCGCAAGTTTGTCGCAGGTGCAGTTGCGACAGGTGGTGCTTGGCCAACGGAGTTCGCAAGTTTATTGCAGGTGATTTTGCAATAGAAGGAGTTTGGTTCCGGTGAATAGTAGCCATGTTTTGCGAACAGAGGAGTTCGGCCAGCAGAGTTTGCAAGTTTGTCGCAGGAGTTGCGACAGGTAGAGTTCGCAGGTTTGTTGCAGGAGAAATTGTGACATGTGGAGTTCGGCTGGTGTCCGCAGTATTTCAACCGAATTTTTGTGCGAACAGGAAATGTGCTTCATGTGAAAAATTTTGATTCACGAATCACTGAAAACTGCTGGAAATTGTTGCAAATTGACAGAAGAAATTTCAGGTTTATTTGAATTTAATTGTGGTGTGTGTTTTGTTTCCATACAAGGCAGGTAAAATTCACTGCAGAATTAAATTTGAATGACAATGTCTGGTACAAAATTCAAGATAGTGAAGTTCGGCGGAACATGAAACTTCAAATTGTTGCAAACAAATGTGAAAGATTTGTTGGCACAAAGAANATAGTGAAGTTCGGCGGAACATGAAACTTCAGATTGTTGCAAACAAATGTGAAAGATTTGTTGGCACAAAGATNTTGATAACGAAAATATCATTTTATACACATTAAACGGCCTACCTTCCTCTTATCAAGGTTGCAAAACTGCCATTAGAACACAAACAACACCTTTAGCCCTTGAAGGCTTTTATTCCCTTTTTCAAATTTAAGAAAGTCACATTTCTAATGAATCTTTAAAATCAAATCCAACCACTAGACTCCTCTCTTTCAAGAATAAAAACTCCTACTCAGATCATGAACTCCCATCAAGACCCAACACAATAATAAAAATATCACACACACCAACACCCAACAACACAAAAAACATCACCGTTTGCCAAATTTGTCACAAGAAAGGGCACTCAGCTGACCAATGTTGGCATCGTACCAACCTACATTACAAACCAAATTTCACAACAGCTCTCAATACCTCAACTAGCTCCAAGAATCAAGGCTGGATCCTCAATACAGGAGCTACCACACATATCACCCCACATCTGGACAACATCCAGAAACCTCATCCTTACAACGGCCCATATCAGGTCATGGTAGGAAATGGTCAAGCAACTGACATATCACATATTGGAAATGGTATCCTTCCCACACCCGATCGTAAGCTTCACCTCTCTTTTATTCTTAGAGTGCGCCATATTGCTCATAAATTAATCTCTATATCCAAACTTGTTAACGATAATCACAATAGTATCAATTTTACTCCTAATGATATTTTTGATACAGGACCTGCATACAAAGAAATCACTTCTCAATGATCAAACTCANTTGAAGTGAAGAGGTGTGTTTCTTGAAGTGAAGAGGTGTGTCTCTTGGTGAAGTTGTGTCTCTTCATATTTTATGGGTTGGGGGGAGCGAGAGCGTGTTGGTAATTTATCTATGGGTTTCTTATATGTTTATATATATGTGTAACTCATGGGTATGTAATTGAACTCCCCCTCTGAAATAGTGAAACTTGCCGCTCGCTCCTGAAGATGTAGGCATCTTTGCCGAACCTCGTAAATCCCTGTGTTTTTCTTCTAAATTTGTTTCGATTCCTGTGTTTTTCTTCGCCCTAATTTCACAACAATTGGTATCAGAGCGAGATTTTGTTCTAGAGCGGAGGAGATCGATGCAGGAAGAAGGAAGACGAAGAAGAACAGGAATTCTGAGGAAAAGAAGAATTTGTGGTTCTGATTGCGGAGAGCGAACGAAGGCGCAGACGTTGGAAGGCTCGCAGCAATTACTTATTTGGGGCGCTGCGGCGGAGGATTCAAAGGCAGCAGCGTGATATTCGTGGCAAGAGTTCCAGTTTNCTTTTTTCAAAATTTTCACATAAAAACTTATAGTATTTCTACCTGTTACTTCAATTACCTGTGTGTGTGTTGGACTTTCATATAGAGCTAAGACACTAAATAATCACTCTATCACCGTGAATCTTCTGACACACATCAAATACAAACATATCATAATTATTCTTTAGAATAAAATTAGGTTCAAAATTTTGTTACTAACATTTTTATTATGGATTTTATTCAAATAAAAATTTGAATCTAACTTTTCTTTCAAATTAGCACTTCTTAATTACTTGGGAAAAAAAAAGAGAAGCAATAGTTGAGAGAAGAATACAAGGTGACGAGAGGATAAAAAAGAAGAAACACAATAATTTCCTCTATAATTTTCTTTGCAGTCATAATGAGAAATCCTAATGTTGTGCAAGCATGAGTGTCAATGTTAGCACTGTATTGTTGTAGATAAGTGCAATAATGCTAAAATGAGCATGCTCATTCTACATAAAAATTTGCTAGAAAATTATGTGATGTTAGGAATAAGTAATACAACCCATAGTTCTTTGACACCGACTCCTCAATGTCTCATTACTTTGTTGTTTGATCATATATAATATTTTTCTTACAGTATCTTGAAAGACTACAAGAAAGAGAGTTATTACACACCTTCTTTATTGCAGCGGAATATTTTCTGTGATTGGACTAATGCAAATATTATTGAGATTCCTGCAAAATTGCTTCCCCTACATAACATATATTCCTGTGATTATTTTTTTAGGAATCAACAGTTTTTTGGGACACAATTCAATGATGTACACAAAGCAGTTACAATGCCACCTACAAAATGACACTAAGGAGAAGCAAAGTAAGGCTTTGGTGGTAATTCCAATTGATCAATGCTGCTCTGCAGCATATCAACCACCTTGCTCATTGTTGGTCGACTCCCAGGCTTCGTCTGGATGCACCAAAGCCCCACCAAGCTCATCTTCTTCGCTATCTCCACCGTCTCAGCAGTTACATCCAGACCTTCCATTCTCCCAATCTGATGAAAATTCTCATAAATCCAATGCGGAAAATAGTATTCACTATCACTCTCATTACAGCTCTGTGATCTGTTACTTCTCACTCCCACCATTTCCAAAATCATCATCCCATAGCTGTAAACATCCGACTTGCTCGACACTACTCCAAAGTTTCTGGAGAACAACTCCGGAGCAATATATCCTATCGTTCCTCTCATCTCTATAGCAGAAAACATGCTATCTTTTCTCAGACATAGCTGCGCAAGACCAAAATCAGAAATCTTCGGACAGAAATCTTGATCAAGCAGTATGTTGTGCGGTTTGATGTCGAAATGTACGATGCGAGTACTGCAACCACGATGTAGGTACTCGAGTCCGCGAGCTATGCCAACGGCTATTTGGTACAGTTTATCCCAACCGAGAGTGGATTTTAAATTATCAGCAAGTGAGCCGTTGGGCATGAACTCATAGATAAGAGCTCGTTTAGAGCCTTCAGAACAGAAGCCTAAGAGACTTACAACATTAACATGAGAAGTCCTGCCGATGCTGGCCACCTCGTTAACAAATTCATCGCCGTTGCCTTTCGTGCCACTCAGGAGCTTTACGGCAACCGAACGACCGTCAGGAAATTTGCCTTTGAAGACGGCACCATAGCCACCTTGGCCTAACTTCTCAGAGAAAGATTTGGTTATCTTCTTCACGGCTGAATATTTGTATCTTTTAGGGCCAAGATATTCATATGAAACAAGAAAGGTTTCAATTGTTTGAGCTATGTTGTTCATCTTCCAGAAGATAAAGGTGTTTAATCTGTTGCTTTGGATAATGTAGAAGTACAGAGGTATGCAAAGCAATAGCAGGCATATCAAAGAGGCGCTCAAACCTGCAATAATGTTGTAAATAAAAATCAGATTTAGACAAAAATTGAATAAAAGGAATTTATAGTAGCAATTAGAAAAGAGTGAAAAAGATATTTCTACAAAGACAAGGTAGACAATTGTGATAAGGCAAGCCATGATTGTTTCTCTTATCAGGGCCAAAGGATTGATTGCAATCGAATGGTTTTGCAGTTTGAAATTTCCATAAATTTTGGCTAAGTTTTTGCGTGGTTGAGGAATATTTAAGAGCAGATATTTGTTGAATATTATATAGCGATAGTAAATAAGCTTTTCTTTGAGGATGAATTGTTAG
>JXCR01091610.1:118693-155471 GCA_002079205.1 Phalaenopsis hybrid cultivar | reverse complement strand
GCGTGTTGGTAATTTATCTATGGGTTTTTTATATGTCTATATATATGTGTAACTCATGGGTATGTAATTGAACTTCCCCTCTGAAATAGTGAAACTTGCCGCTCGCTCCCGAGGATGTAGGCATCTTTGTCGAACCTCGTAAATCTCTGTGTTCTTCTTCTAGATTTGTTTCGATTCCTGTGTTTTTCTTCGTCCTAATTTCACAACATGAATGCTAGCAGGTGAGGATAGCTTTATAAAAGGGGAAAATTGTGTTGTGGTATATTGAAAATTTAAAACGATCGGCGACGAAGCGAAAAATAGAAACAGAAAATTCACACCAAAAGAACACACAAATTTGTGGTTTGACAAATTGCCTACATCCACGGAGTTGCAGAGGATTTTATTAATTGAGGAATTTACACTAGTGAATCGTCTCCAATTTCAAGAGCGAACTCTTTATCTCACTTATTCTCTCTTCTCTCTACACCAAGATATACCGAAGAAGAAAAAAAAACGTACAAAAGAAAAACCTATTTCTCTTCTGCCACAATCTACCAAGAAAACATCAAGGAGAGCAACCTTCTTCTTACACTATCTTCTTCTTCCTTCTGCTAAGCATNGGTTTGTCGCACGAGGAGTTGCGCATGTGCAGTTGCAGCGGAGTTCACAGGTTTGTCGCATGAGGAGGTGCGACATGTGCAGTTGCAGTGGAGTTCGCAGGTTTGTCGTAGAAGTTGCGGCATGTGCAGTTGCACTGGAGTTCACAGGTTCGTCGCAACAGAAATTGCGACAGATGGAGTTCGCAAATTTCGCGGATTGTTCGCAAGTTTGTCGCAGGAGTTGCGGCGGGTGTTCGCAAGTTTGTCGCAGGTGCAGTTGCGACAGGTGGTGCTTGGCCAACGGAGTTTGCAAGTTTATTGCAGGTGATTTTGCAATAGGAGGAGTTTGGTTCCGGTGAATAGTAGCCATGTTTTACGAACAGAGGAGTTTGACCAGCAGAGTTTGCAAGTTTGTCGCAGGAGTTGCGACAGGTAGAGTTCGCAGGTTTGTTGCAGAAGAAATTGTGACATGTGGAGTTCGGCTGGTGTCCGCAGTATTTCAACCGAATTTTTGTGCGAACAGGAAATGTGCTTCATCTGAAAAATTTTGATTCATGAATCACTGAAAACTGCTAGAAATTGCTGCAAATTGACAGAAGAAATTTTAGGTTTATTTGAATTTAATTGTGGTGTGTGTTTTGTTTCCATACAAGACAGGTAAAATTCACTGCAGAATTAAATTCAAATGACAATGTCTGGTACAAAATTCAAGATAGTGAAGTTCGGCGGAACATGAAACTTCAGATTGTTGCAAACAAATGTGAAAGATTTGTTGGCACAAAGAATTTTTTGAAGGCATTGTGGACTATGAAACTAGACGGTAATATCTATAAATTGTTTGGGAGTACAGTTGTAGATGGAGAGTGCACTATGTCGGATCATATGATGGAAATGCAGCAAGTATGTTGACCAAGCCAGGTATTCTCAACAAGTTTTTGAATTGCTTGAACTTGTTGAATGTTAGCAGTTGCTAGCTGGCATGGTTGTCCAACCCACTACGGTGTAAGAAACTTCATGAAGTATTTTCTTCTAAAGGGGCTGAATATTCACTAAGGTGGAGATTTGTTTGGTAGGCACATATACCGGGTGATGCACATCTCCTAAGGCGTTGGATATTCGCCAAGGTGGAGAATTGTTAAGTATGACTCATATACCAGAAGTTGGAGTTTCTTGAAGTGAAGAGGTGTGTTTCTTGAAGTGAAGAGGTGTGTCTCTTGGTGAAGTTGTGTCTCTTCATATTTTGTGAGTTGGGGGGAGCGAGAGCGTGTTGGTAATTTATCTATGGGTTTCTTATATGTTTATATATATGTGTAACTCATGGGTATGTAATTGAACTCCCCCTCTGAAATAGTGAAACTTGCCGCTCGCTCCCGAAGATGTAGGCATCTTTGCCGAACCTCGTAAATCCCTGTGTTCTTCTTCTAGATTTGTTTCGATTCCTGTGTTTTTCTTCGCCCTAATTTCACAACAGCATGCTGCCAAGGAAAAGGTGAAGGACGCTGCCAGCACCGCTAAAGAGAAGTTGCGAGAAGGCGCCGCAGAAGCCCATGAGAAGACGGGGAAGGCTACGACCACGAATAAGCAGGAGAAAGAACTGGCGAAAGAAAGATCCAAAGCCGAGAAAGCTCATGGAAAGGCTGATCTGCACCAGGAGAAGGCTGAACACCAAGCGGATTCTGCCGCTCATCATGCTGGCGGACACCATGTTCCTCTCACCGGTCCTCATCACCACCATCCAGGGGAGACGCCGCTCGGCACTGCGGATCCAATTTATCCGGCTTCAGGTATCAATCCAAATTCTAAAAATCTCTTATGAGTGTCTATTATTTAGAGAGCATAAATAAATATTCGTGCAGGTCATGCTTGTGTCCGATCTGTATCAGAACACCATCAGACGCCATGGATTGAACTGGTTTCTTTGCTTTGGAGTTTGATGCATTTTGTTATTTGGGTTGATGCTGGTTTTGGGTTTTCATTATCTATGCTGTTTTTTTTTTCATATTTGCTTTTGGAGGCCTTTTTGGCTGCATTGTGATCTTATTTGCTGGAAAGATTCAACATTTCTTTCTTTTGTTGGNAAACTGACTGTGGAACAATAGGAGTGGATGCCCCGGATCCACTCTCCTCATCACCTGCATCTCTGTCATGCATTGTGACCTCTGGTAAATCATCAAATCTTACCAACTCAGATTCCTTCAGTGTTGTTTCAAAAACTATACTGAAATTTTCCTTATACATAACATTCTCATTGAAAATCACGTTCATGCTCCTTATGATCTTTTGACCCTGATTATCCCAGAAACGATATTCAAATGCCTCATCTTCATATCCAATGAAATAACACCTCTTTGACTTAGCCTCAAGCTTACATCGAGCATCAGGACTATAAGAAAGACAACCAAAAGTCTTAAGGTGAGAAAATTTGACCTCTTTCACACTCCAGACTTCTTCAAGTAATTCACAGTTTAATGGAACAGATGGTCCCCAGTTGATCAAATAAACTGCAGTACTGACCGCTTCTGCCCAAAAAGTAGGTGGTAGTCCAGCGTGCAATCTCATGCTTCTAGCCCGCTCATTAATGGTCATGTTCATGCGCTCTGCAACACCATTATGCTGTGTTATTCCTGAAATTGCCTTCTTCATCCTAATTTCCTGAGCTGCACAATACTCCTTGAACCCACCATCAATGNATATATATATATATAAGTTTTATATATTAATTTTATAAATATATTATATATTAATATTATGTATTTAATTTACCTATAATTTAAAATTAATTTATATATATAAAGGTGAATATTTTTATTTTGAATTAGAAAGTCCTATTAAACTAATGAAAATCACTATAGAAAGTCCAACACATCCATTTCCTCAAATATTGAAGCAAAAATATAGAGATAACCAATTTTCAAAATTTTTCAAAATTTGGAGGAAATTAATAATAAATATTCCATTTGTTGAAGCTTTGGAACAACTGTCAAGCTACGTGAAGTTCATGAAGGATATACTTAATAAGAAAATCAAGTTTGTAGATAATGAGAGTGTTGCACTCAGTGAAGAATGTGGCGCTATAATTCAAAGGAAACTTCCTGAAAAACTTAAAGATCGTTGAAGTTTTACAATTCCTTGTGCTATTCGCGAACGCTTTTATGAAAAAATTTTATGTGATTTAGGAGCCAATATTAATCTTATGTCGTTATCAATTTTCAAAATGTTAGGCTTAGGAGACATTTCACCTATAACTGTAACCCTTCAGTTAGTTGATCGTTCGATTACCTATCCTAATGGAGTTATAAAAGATGTTTTAGTAAATGTTGATAAATTTATCTTTTCTGTGGACTTTATTTTATTAGATATGGAGGAAGATAAATAAATTCCAGTCATTTTAGGAAGACCATTCATAGCCACTGGAACAGCTTTGATAGATGTGCATGAAGGAGAACTAGCTATGAGAGTTAGTGATCAAGAGGTTACATTTAATATTGCAAAATCAATGAGATACTCTGCAAAAGAGCAAGAGATTGAATGCTTCAGAATGGATATTAATTAATATTTAAGCTAAAAATATTTCAAAAAGACATTTCAAAGAGAATTTGAAAGGAATATAAGGAACATTAAGATAAGGATAAAATCCAAGATCAATGTATGGAAGTAAGTACGAAAGATGTGGATTAAGTTCAGAAAAAATTTGAAATGTTAGATCCTACAGAAAGTAACAATAATTTGATTTCCTTTATTGAGAAACCTCATAAACTAGAACTAAAAACACTTCTTACACATTTGAAGTATGCATTCTTAGGAGATTCATCTATATTATCTGTTATATTATCCTCAGAATTAACTAATACACAAGAATAACAGTTGTTGGAAACTTTGAAGAGATATAAGAAAGCCTTTAGATTGACATTAGCTGATATTAAAGGAATCAGTCATATGATACACAAAAAATATATGCATTTTTAGACCCATATTTTATACATTTTTTTGATGATATTGCATTTTAATGGAAGATATTTTGACGTTTTCTTGCAGGTTGTTGATTTTTAGGGCTTAAATCAAAAAGAAAGCAAAAAGGATGAAATTTGAAGTCAAAATGACTTTTTTGAAGAAACGCTCAACGTCGGCAGCGCCGAGGGCAGTGTTGAAGGCGCAAAACAAATTAATGTGGAGATTTTTTACTCAGCACAGACGGTGCCAGAGGCGGTGCAGATCCTGTTTCTACAAGGTTCGATGTATTCAGACGATTTTTTTGAAAAGTGTTTGGAGGCACCTCTTGGAGAACCGATCTTGGGCTCTATTTGGGGCCGAATTTCATCAGAAGAAGCGGCTCTTTTATGTTTTTCGTTGCTCCTCTATGTTTTTCACTCCTCTACTTTCATTTTTTGCACCACATCATTTCATTCTGCTTCCATATTGGAGTTAATTAGTGATTTTGCTTTCATAATTTAGAGTTTTTGTGGTGAGATTCAGTGTGAAACATTTTGTAAGAGTGTTGGAGAAGGAGAAACGTGAGATATATCTTCTTCCTGCATTTTTAAGAAAATGCTACAAAGGATTTTCTTTGAGAAAGACTTTTCAGATAAGGATTGTTTGTTTATCAGTGTTGTATGAACTTTCTTTTATATATGAAATTTGTGTTTTGTTATTTCTTTATCATGAAGTCTGAGTAGTTCCCTCTATCTATCTCCATACTCTGAGATATGGTGAAATGAAGAGATAATATGAATGTGCCAATATTAAATTATAAAATAAATTATGATGATTTTTCAACTCCAAACTTAATTTACTTTTCGATGTGGCCAATTGAATTGTTAAAATGTGTTGTGAAACATATAATCCGGGAAATGAAGTATGAGTTCTATAACAGAGTAAGGATCACATTTAATTCCTTGAAGGAGAACATCGTTTATGGAATTAAGTGCAAATAAATAGAGAAATAATCTTTGTTGGGTGCAAAATTAGAGAACCTTTAGGGTGACAAACTAAAATCTTCAATTCATTCTCAGTGTTTAAAAACTGAAGTGAGAGCTAGCCTTCAGGTGAAGGGAAGTGGGAGCTCTAGAGTGGGAGTCGGTAACCTCCTTGCCTAGCCACAGATTTAGGGACTAAACACTAAGATTAGCCAATGATTTTCTATGCAATGTATCAGGGTAGAGAATTAAAATTTCTCCTATTTGGCACAATACATATTATGAATATTTTTCTCATCTCATTTTACCATAGCCTCATTATAGTGGCGCACAATACATATTATAAACATTTATCTCATCTCATTTTACCATAGCCTCATTGTAGTGGGACGGAACAATACATATTATGAACATTTATCTCATCTCATTTTACCATAGCCTCATTGTAGTGAGAAGGATGCTTTTTCACATAAGAATCTCCGTTACATAAACATAGTTAATAGATTAGTATTTACTGTTTTAAATTTTGCATATTTGATTTGATAACAGTTTAAAAATTTAATTTTCATTACATCTCAACAATTGAAATAAATGACAGTGATTTCAATTGACTTTTTTGTGAATTTTCTAGCAAATTTGTCATTTTCAATTTAAACCTTCCCCGTAGGATCGATATTTGAGGCTTAAATAGAAAGTCAATTATTACTTGATAATGATACGTATATTTTTGTAGAATCCGAATATTAATTGATTATATTTAATTAAATTTTACACAATCTATCGCAGCAAAAAAGTCAAATCATCCTACAATTTGTATGCATAGATTTTTATTAGAAGATCAACATAAACCAAGAACTGATCCTCAAAGGAGATTAAATCCTATGATAAAAGAAGTGGTTAATAAAAAAATTTAAAATGGTTAGATGCTGAAATAGTATATCATATTTCAGATAGTGCTTGAGTAAGTCCAATTCACTGTATTCTAAAGAAAGGAGGTGTGATGGTAGTGACAAATGAGCATAACAAATTAATATCAACAAGATAAGTCATTGGTTGACGAATTTGCATAGATTATAGAAAATTAAATTCTGCCACTAGAAATGATCATTTTCTTTTACCCTTTTTAGACTAGATGTTAGATAGATTGACTGAGCACAAATATTTTTTTTTAAGATGGATATACGAGTTATCATCAAATTCAAATAGCTCCGAGGATTAAGAAATTTTTTTTTTTACTAGTCTATATGAAACTTTTGCTTTTCGACGAATGCCCTTTGGATTACGTAATGTACCTGCAACATTTCAAAGATGTATGATGATAATTTTCAGTAATTTGATTGAAAAAGGGATTAAAGTTTTTATGGAAGATTTTTTTGTATTTAGAACTTCATTTGAAATATGTCCAAATCAATTAAAGAAAGTTCTGGAACATTGTGAAAAGACTAATCTCATACTAAACTGGGAAAAATGTCAATTTATGGTTGCATGAGAGATTGTTCTTGGACATAAATATTCGGAAAATGGCATGAAAGTTGATCCTACTAAAATTCAGGTTATATCAAACCTACCTCCACCTACCACAGTAAGAAGAGTTAGAAGCTTTTTAGGACATGCTGGGTTTTACAGGCGATATATTAAAGATTTTTAAAAAATTACTAAGCCTTTATGTCAACTTTTGGAAAAAGATACAAAATTTGACTTTAACCAAGATTGTCTTATAGCCTTTAAAACTTTAAAGGAAAAATTGATCGCTGCTCCTATTATTGTTTTACTTGATTGAGAGAAACCTTTTGAATTAATGTGTGATGCTAGTGATTATGCAATTAGAGCTGTTTTAGGGCAGAGATATGATATGATTTTTAAATTTATATATTATGCTATTAAGACTCTTAATGATGCTCAGATTAATTACACCACCACCGAAAGAGAATTATTAGCTATTTTGTATGCTTTTGATAATTTTAGATCATATCAGATTGGAACTAAATGTGTTGTGCATATTAACCATTCGGGTATTACATATTTAATGCAAAAGAATGATGCAAATTCAAGACTAATTAAACTGATAATCAAATTGTTGATCATCTATTTAGGCTAGAACAAGAAGAAATACTTGATCTGGAAAAAGAAATTAATGAAACTTTTCTTTATGAACAACTTTATGTTGTAAAAGAATGGGAAATACTTTGGTATGTTGATATTGTGAATTATACTGTTAGTGACATTTTATCATATGGACTGACAAAATAATAGGAAAAGAAATTCATTTATGATGCAAAATCTTATTTTTGGGATGATCCTTATTTGTGTAAATAATGTAAGGATCTAATTATGAGACGATGTGTGTCATACAAAAAATTCAGAAAATTATTCAAAAATGTCATGATTCTGAATTTGGATGACATTTTGGGAATGATAGAACAGTTTGTAAAATTTTACAATATAGATTTTATTGGTCTACTCTATTTAGAGATGTTAATATATATATATATATATATATAAACATGTGATCGGTGTCAGAGAGTAGGTGATATTTCAAGAAGAAATGAAATGCATCGAAATTTTAATTTGAAAATTGAAATTTTTTATGCATGGAGATTGGANGAAAACCTCCATTTTCTCTGCTTGAGTCATCTTCTACCTCAAGAACTTGGATATATATATATTGTAGTGGGTTGTGTTTTAAAATGGATAGAAGCAATCACTTTACCTAGAAGTGATGCTTGGATTGTTTCAAAAGTTTTAATTAAAAATATTTTTACAAGATATGAAATGTTGAGAGTAATCATTACCGATAGATGACTCATTTTAGAAATGTTATGATTGCAACATTGGTGGAAATATATATTATAATGCATAAAATTGCAATTGCTTATCATCCTCATACTAGTGGTTTTGTTGAAGTATATAATCGTGAAATTAAGAGAATTTTGGAAAAGAGTGTTAATCCTAATAAAATGGATTGGTCAGTTCGATTAGATACTGCATTATGGGCATACTAACAACTTATAAGAATGTCCCCTTATAAATTAATTTATGGGATGCCTTGTCACTTGCCAGTTGAATTAGAGCATAAAACTTATTGGGCGATAAAAGAATTCAATTTCAATTTGAAAGAAACTGGTGAGAAAAGATTATTCCATTTGAATGAACTTGAAAAAATTAGGAATGAATCTTATAAAAATTAGATGATTTATAAGAGAAAAATGAAAGAATGACATGATCAAAAGATAGTAAAAAGAGAATTTGAACCTGAACGTGAAGTTTATTACATAATACAAGATTGAAATTATTTATTGAAAAATTGAAGTCTAGGTGAAAAGGGTCATTCAAAGTTATAAAAGTCTATCCCTATGGAGTTATTAATATTAAAGGCTCAAAAACTAGAAGAATATTTAAAATAAATGAGCACAGATTAAAACCTTATTTCGATGGTCAAAGACCAACTTTTAAAGAGACTGTAATGTTGGGTTATCCAGAATAAGACTGGGAATGTCGGGTTGACGACATTAAACCAAGTGCTTTGTGGGAGGCAACTCATATGTATCGTTGTTTAGTTTGCTTTTGAGTTTTTGTTTGAAATATTTTATGTATATATATGTTTATGTCTTTATATAGCCCATGTATTTGAGTAAAATATTTAAAAAATATCTTTATTTGCCTAATTGTGTAGAAAAAAAAATTAGAATTTATTGGATCGAAATCGAAATGACCAAAATTTTGGAACTGGCACATGATGTGTCAGATTGGTGCATGATGCATCAGATCGGCGCTTGATGCGCCGCAGAGACAAAAATGACTTAAAACACTTTAAATAGCAGTTTTTAGCAATTTTTGGCAGGATTTTCTTCATATAACTCCTAAAATTTGACTCCAATACATATTTTAGGGGGGGAAACGAGAGAAGAGTCACCACTTTTCAAATTTTATGGCTTCCCACTCTAGAAACTCCACCAAATTTAGAATTTTCAACCAGAGAAAATTCATCAATTTTGATGCACATAAGTTACATGATTGAGTTATAATGAAGAAGAGGCTTATCCAAAAAAAAGCGAATATGTGAATCGAGGATTCAACACGCCGAATACTCGAATAGAAGAGATTATTGCGCAAAGGCGCTCGGAAGTGCTTTGCTACACTACTGCCACTGTAGTTGTCCCTATGGTGAAAAAGCTTTATGCAAATCTTCATGGGATCAACCAAGGAATGATCTACGTGTGAGGCAAGTTTGTGCGGCTCACTCCTTTAAGAACCAATGAGATGTTTATGATTGAAAACGTGTTTGTCTGTCATTATGCTAAGTTTACCCCTACGAGAGAAAACATGAATGAACTCGACTGCTACCTTACGGATGAAGATACGAATTGGGAGGCCCGAGATGATGGAAATTTAAATTTTTCATCGTTATTATTAAATCCTACTTCAAAGGCATGACATTTCTTCATTGCTTCAAAATTATTGCAAACCATGAAAATTAGTAAGGTAACTAAGGAGAGTGTCATTCTGAACTACTGTATTCAAACTGGAAAATCTGTTGATATTGAAGTTATTATTGTAAAATCGGTTTTGGGTTTGATTTTGAATGGATCTGCAACTAGACTGGGACATCCATCAACTATTTTCCTACTATAGAGTCAATCACAAGTACCTTATGAAAGTTGGGAAAAAATGTTACTTCCTTGAAAGTCGAGGGATCCAGAAGTCTATTGTAATTGTTTTGGAATGAGATATGAAAATGGTATGAATGTACTAATGGATCATGGATCTCAGAATTCATAACCTATTTAACCCTACTACAGCTCGAGTGCACTTTCGAAGAGAATCGAAAACAATCAAAAAGATAGAAAAAGAGGTGCAGAATCTTATGCATGCAATTGAAAATTTTTCTGAAATGCTGGATCATCTGGATTTGATACTCAAGGAACATTTTGAACATACTGGGTGTATTAAAGATGGTTTGGTACGTATGTTCAAGAAACATGCTTAGATTAAAGAGAAAAATTCAACTAAAGAATTTCTATTTCAACCCTTCTACAATTTGTATGTGCACACTACCAATATATGGGAGATACGAGAGTAAAAGAGATGTTTGAATTTAATTTGCACGGAATATTTTGTTTAGTATTGTTTGTTTTAGTACTTAGTTATGTTGGATTGTGTTTCATTTTTATTGTCGCACTATCTTTGTTTATGCTTTGAATTTTGTTGTTTAGATTTCTGTTTTAGGACGTTGGTTTGCTTTAGAACACTAAATTTGATGTTTGTCTTGAAAAATGATAGTTAGTAATAAAGAGGATTTTATATATAAATGTGTTTTTTATGTTGTTTGTGAAAGTTTGGTGTTAGTGTGATGCTTAATTATGCTTAATAAGGTATATTTGAGTCAAATAGAGGTTGACGTAAAGCAGTACGGAGCAGATTTCCACAGAAACTGAAATCTGGCGAAATTATGCTCTGGCGCATGATGCGCCAACTTATAGAGCCTTGACGCATGATGCACTAAAGGTCCGAACATGCAAGATTACCTAAAAAATAGCGAAATCACACAGAAAACCTCCATTTTCTCTGCTTGAGTCATCTTCTACCTCAAGAACTTGGGCAAAGGCATCACATTGTGGGCGAGAAGGATTCAGAGGCTAAAAATCATAGATTTCATCTTCTCTTGTTAAGAGTTTCACTTTAACTTAGAAAATTTTTATTTTCACTATGAATTTTGAGAGAACCAAAAATTGGAATTTTTGATGAAAATTCTTAAAGAAAACTCATGGTGAAAAGTTTCTTACCAAATATTCTTGCTTGGGAAGTTAAATTTTTTATTTAGTAATTTATTTGGAATTTATTTGAATTTCAGTAGAATTTCCAAATGGCTCCCCAAGTAAAGAGAGGAAGAAAGTCAGGCGAATAGGACGTTTGAAAGTTTGTTGGCTTAAAAGCTCACCATAATTACAATACACAAATGGCGACAAGAAGGTTGATCCAAGAACATGCGTTTGCAAACCCGAGAAGCAAGATCGAGAGGTTGATTCTCGCCAAAAATTGGGAGAGATTCTGTTACTTCACTGCCGTAGCGATTGTCCAATGGTTCTGGAATTCTATGCAAATCTGAGATTCACTATTGGAGATGTCATCTTGGGGAGAGGTACGTAGGTTGAATTTACTTCTGAAAGGATCAATGCTTTTTATAGGTTGAGGAACATATTTCATGATGAGTATGCGGCATTCATGATGACTGACTCATCACTGGATGAAGTGCTTGCCTTTTTAATTGGTGGAAGAGGGGACTGGAAGATAAAAAATAACAAGATAGTTAACTTCTCCGCTTCCATGTTGACTAGTCAGTCTAAGGTATGGCGCCACTTCATTTCTGCCAGACTGTTGCCAACAATTATCTTGCCGATATTACAAAAGATCGAGCAGTGTTGAACTATTGCATTCAGAATATGAAAGCAATATATGTTGGTGCACTTATAGTTTATCATGCTCGAAGTTTAGCTGGTAATTCTACAGCTGGGGGCTTGGGATACCCTGCCTTGATTTTCACTCTATGTGAATAATCAGGAGTTGAATCCCATAAGAATGAAGAAAGATTACAGCCACAGAACCCGATTGGGAGACATATGATTTAGAGAGTTCAATCATTTGTTAAGTCGAGAGGAGGAAGAATGGATAGACCCTCTACATTTGCTGCAGGGGCATCTACTTCTCAATCTGCATCATTGAAAGCTATTATGGACCAACTGATGATTCAACAAATGGATATTGTTAATATACAAATTTAGTTGGGAGAATTGGGAGCAAGCAATGCATATAATGATGAATATCAACAGAGAAGAGTTCAACATGATATTGATTTTAAAAATGCTATAGTTAGACACCTTAGAGGTGAGCTTAATGTGGACTTTCCTACTTGCCCCAATTTCACTCCCTATGCTCCTATTAGAGATGAAGATGATGATGAAGAAGAAAAATATGATGATGATGATGAGGAAGGAGATGAAGATTGATATTTTGAGGATTTTAGTTTGATTTGATTTAATATTATGTGTTGTTTGTATGTTTGTAATTGTAATGTGTTGTACTTTCATTTGAAACTTGTTGTAGTTGAGAACTTTTATGTTGTGCTGTGGACTTGCAATCTGTAATAGTAATTGTAGACTTTTACTTTTCTGCATCTTTAGTATTTTCAGTTTTGTTTTTCAATTTTAGTATTTTTGTTTTTAATTCTCAACAAGTTCTTTAGAATATATTATATTTTATTGAATGCTTTAAAGCTTGTCTGTAGCTTTACAGTTAGTATCTACAATATACTATAACTAGTTTCATATTCAGAAATCCTCCACATGTCTGTTTTTAATTATATGCATTTACTGTTTTCTTTCATCAACTAAAATTTTGTACTAAAATGTTTTTAAAATCATAAAAAAATTTAAGTTTGGGGGAAAGAAAAATTTCTTTTGAAAAGTGGTAAACTAAATTTTATTCGTCCTTAAGTAACAATATTTTTCAAAATTAATTTAACATGACCTGAGATATTAAGATTTAACTTTAAATGACTATACTTATGTTTATAAATATCATAGTAAATTTAGTTAAAATTTTTTTAATAATGAAGGTCAATTCTAAAGTTAAAGATATTTGGTATGATATGATAAGACTATGTTCTTCTATGTAAAGTAAGTGAAAATTGTTTTTTTGAAGTATTAAGAATTTTAGAGTTTCATGTAAGAAGAAAAGAATGAGACTTTATGAAAAATCATAAACTAGTGTGAATTTATTTAGTGAAGAAAGGTGTGAAGTTTTGACTTTAAGAAGAGGATAGTGAAGTTCAAAACTATTAAAGGCTATCCAGATATAGTAATCCTCACTAGAAAAAGAAAAAAAAGAAAGGAAAAAAAAAAAGGATTGAAAAGATCCTAAAAGAAAAGAAAAAAATGGGTGAGGAGAAACTTGAGGAGATGCCTAATAAAAAATTGGCTTCACTTGAATCAACTTAAGGAAGGAGCTTTATTACATTTTCTAAACTTGTATTGAACTATTATTGGCATTCCTAGTAAAGTTTTCATGAAGTTCTTTTTCATATGAATGTTCTAAATGTCCTTAATATGATAAATTGCAATTCTTCTTGAAATGAATAAGGATTCAAAAATCTTAAAATTGATTCTTAAGTGTTTCTCGACTTAAAGTTTGAACCTAAGTTATTAAAGGTTGCTGACCTCACTTTTGGTTGAGGTTTAGTTTTCCTCTTTAATAGCCTAAGGTCTAGCCATAAGACTTTCCTATTGACTATTCTTCGAAAACTAAACAAGGAACCCTCACCATTAGAAATTCTACACTCCTCTTTACTCAGCTTGCAAGTTCCACACTATTGGTCCTAACCTCTAGCACTTAGTAGGTGGGGTCACTATGGGGGAACTCAAGATGAGTCGCCCTTAGGACTGCTGGACCTTAGGGTTGACCCTGGGTGTTGGTCTAGGGCTTAAGGCACTCACTTACACTCACAATCACTCACTACCCTAAACCCAAAATTTTTTAACTTTGGTCCCTTAATACTTTTGGGAGACTCATGTAGGTGGTCCCTTAAACCCACTAGCCCTAGACTAGGGTTTGGCTAAGATCACTACATAGAGGACCCAAAATGGGATTTCCATTGGTCCATGATACCCAACTTAGCCTTTCGCCCCTAAACTCCCCCAAATTACCTATATACATTTGGGACCCTAAATTTGGCCAAAATTCTCAAGTTTACCCAAAATACCCAAGTTGGTTAAAAAAAAATCATTTCAAACTTCTTGAAAAACACCCAAACTACCCAAAATCACCAAAATTGGCCAAATTACCAAAATGCCCCTCCTTAGCCAAAAATTCCAAGAATTCTAAAAAATTCCAAAAATTCCCAAAATCTACCAAATATTCCTAATTTTCATTTTCCTCAACTACCAAAATCTCCTCAAACTACCCAATTTGACCACTTTTGACCAAAACCCCCAAATTGCCCTTTAAAGGCCCATATTTTCCCCAAATTACCTTAAATGTCTATCCAATTGGTCTCAATTTCCCCCAATTTCAATTCTAAACTCAAATGCACCCTTGATGTGACCAATCTAGACCAAATCCAAGCTCAATTGGTCTATGATTTGAACCCAATTTTGAGCTGAACCAAAAACCCAATTTTGGCCCGATGACTTGGTTCCACCAAATTGAACCCATGGCCTACTCCATTTGCCATAATTTGTGTTGAAAAATCTTCATAACATTCCTACACATCAAATTTGACCTTAAATTGGCATTGTTAAAGCCCCAATTTCATTTAATTTCAACTTAAGTCCAAAAATCCCCAATTTAGCTTCAAATTAGTCATGTCCCCAAACTTCACCAAATTGAGGTCCTTAACCACAAAATTTCCACTCCATTCCTTCATGAAAAAATCTTCACAGCATCTCCCTTGATCATGTGGACAATTCAATTTAGACTTAGCCCAAGGATAGCTCAACCTAGACCCATGTCTGATCCAACATGCCAAAATTAACCAAATTTCAAAAATCCCTCAAATCGACTCACCAATTGAGCTCAAAATTTCTTCAACCCTTCACCAAAGATCTTCATAACAATCATCTACACAATTTTGATCAATAAATTTGGTCAATTGACCTGGCTAGCCTAGCCTAAACTCAAGTTTTGATCACTTGGACCCACATTGAACCTATGCACAAAAGGTGGCCTAACTATCCTAAAGTCATCAAATTAATGACTCCATAGCCACAAGTTGGACCCTAGTGACCAGCATAAACCCCATGAAACCACCTAAACTAAGCTATGGACCAAAGGTCCCCTACATCAAAGGATTTAATGCCATATTTGATTAAACCTTGGATATTTTTGCCAAAACAAAGNAATCAAACTCAAAATCACTTCAACCCTTCCCAAAAAATCGTTATAACAATCATCTACATAATGTTGATCAATTAATTGGGTCAATTGACATGGCTAGCCTAGCCCAAAACCAAGTTTTGATCACTTGGACCCACATTGAACCTATGCACTAAAAGTAGCCTAACTATCCTAAAGTCATCAAATTAATGACTCCACAGCCATAAGTTGGACCCTAGTGACCAGCTTAAACCACATGAAACAACCTAAGCTAAGCCATGGACGAAAGGTCCCCTAAGTCAAGGGATTTAATGCCATATTTGCTTAAGCCTTGGATATTTTTGCCAAAACAAAGCCTAAAATCAATAAATTGTATTGACATATTCCCCTGGCTCACCTGACCTCCCTAGCCACCTGACCTGGCCGGCTGGCAGACCTAGTGGCCGGAAAATGGCCAAACCAAGAGCCATCCCCATGGGATTAAACCCAATTCAAACCTAGAGGCCACCTCATCCAAATTGAAGCTTAGAGCCTCTATTCCCTCCACCTAGGCAGCAGATTCATCCCCCAATTGGCCATAGTAGCAAGCTTAAGGCCATTTTTATAAAATACTCCCCTCCAGAGCCATAGAGAGAGAGCTAAAAATTCCTCTAAGAGACTTTCCCAAATTGATCCCAAAGCCTCTTTGAGACCTCTTCAACGCAACCTAACCACCACATTGCCTTGAATCCCCTTGCTGGAGCCCAATTTTTTAGCTTAAAACCTTACCAAAGATAGGACAAAGCTCTCCACACCGCTAAACTCCACCAAACTCAAATTAAACTCTCCCACACCTTCACAACATTGAAAGAAGCCAAAGCCCCATCAAATCCCCCTTCCATAGAGCCCCTAGTATAGAATTTGATCAACACCTGAAATCGGCATTGGTCGAATTTGGGTCTAGGTATTTCACCATTGCAAGAAGCTTAATCCCTAGCTTCTTTGGACCCCAACAAACGTAACGAGACTCTCTAATCAAAGCTTCCCTTCTTAGAGCTAAGGTATTGAACCTCTCTTCTTCTTGAGCCTATTTTGATTCTCCATTTGATTTGAATTAATTTAATTGCATGATTACTGTATGGATATGTTCGTCTCAGTTAGACGAGTCCATAGGATCAAACCCAAAGTGATTTGGTTGAGTCTAAGCTGAGATCTTAGAATTTTAGTGTGGACGGTCATGGGATCACTCTATCGAGGATGATGATGAGCCGTCCAATCACGCATGTATCTTATGGATGGATAAGTTTGAGCAGAACAACGTTTCCTTACATGAACCGCGGGCTGAGTCAGCGGCTACATGGATGGCGGCATCCAACCAGAGTGCATCATGCGTGCCTTCAGAGTTGCCTTGGATACAGTCAGTGTCGCACGTTTAAATAGAAAAATAGGGATTTTCTTATTTAACTAAATATCTCTAGCTTTAAAAATTCATATATTCGTGTGGAAAAAAAATAAAAATAAAATAAAAATACCCTCTTGATCAGTGAAGAGAGGAAAACAATGTGGAAATGATTTGGAGTCCATTTGATGCATATTTTATTTTTAATTAAATAAAAACTAATATGAATATTTTAATTCTCCATGAATGTAATAATATCACCCCGGCTTGAAATTTTAGCATGATGTTGCCTCTGTCTTAGGGAACATCCTCTGATTTTTCCAAAGTTAGAGGAGGTCCCTAAGCAGAGATCCATTTTTTTCAAGTTTATGTCTATTTTTTGAATAAATTAATCATGATAATTAGCATGTTCCTCAGGAAATTCCAGGAAAAANTAGAGGCCACATCATCCAAATTGAAGCTTAGAGCCTCTCTGCCCTCCACCTAGGCAGCACATTTCACCCCCCTAATTGGCCATGGCAGCAAGCCTAAGGCCATTTTTATAAAATTCTCCCCTCCACGGCCATGGGGAGAGAGCTGGAAATTCCTCTAAGAGACTTCCCCAAATTGATCTCAAATCCTCTTTTAGACCTCCTCAGTGCAACCAAACCACCACATTGCCCTGAATCCCCTTGTCGGAGCCCAATTTTTGAGCTCAAAACCTTACTGGAGACAGGACAAAGCTCTCCACACCTCTAAACTCCACCAAACTCAAATTAACTCACCCACACGTTCACAACATTGAAAAAGCCAAAGCCCCATCAAATTTGCCTTCCATAGAGCCCTTAGTATAGGCTTTGATCAACACCTGAAATCAGCCTTGGTCAAATTTGGGTCCAGGCATTTTACCAAAGCAAGAGGCTTAATCCCTAGCTTCTTTGGACCCCAACGAACGTGCCGAGACTCTATGATCAAAGCTTTCCTTCTCAAAGCCAAGGTATTGTGTTTCTCTTCCTCACAAGCCTATTTGGATTCTACATTTGATTAGGCTTAATTTAATTGCATAATTACTGTATAGATATGTTCGTCTCACTGAGACGAGTCGATATGATCAAACCCGAGGTGATTTGGTTGAGTCTAGGCTGAGATCTTAGGGTTTTAGTGTGGACGGTCACGGAATCACTCTATCAGGGACGATGACGGGGAGTCATCCGATCGCGCGTGTATCAGATGGATAGAGGAGATCGAGCCGGACAGCACTTCCTTACTTGAACCACGGGCCAAGTCAGCGGCTATGTGGATGGCGGCGTCCAACCAGAGCGCGCCACCCATGCTTTCAGAGTTGCCTATGATACAGTTAGAGCCACGCGTTTAAATAGAAAAATAGGGATTTTCTTATTTAAATAAATAGCCTTAGCTTTAAAAATTCATATCTTGGTGTAGAAAAATCGAAAAAATAAAATAAAAATTCCCTCTTGCTCAGTGAACAGAGGAGAACAATGTGGAAATAATTTGGAGTCCATTTGATGCATATTCTTTTTAATTAATTAAACATTGATTTGGATGTTTTGATTCTCCATGCATGTAGTAATATCATGATGGCTTGAAATTTTAGCATGTTGTTGCCTCTATCTTAGGGAACATCCTCTAATTTTTCCAAAGTCAGAGGAGGTCTCTAGACAGAGATCTATATTTTTCAAATTTATACATATTATTCGCATAAATTAATCATGATAGTTAGCATGTTGCTCAGGAAATTCCGAGAAAATTTTAGAAGGTTCACTATGACCAAAGGACCCATTGGAAATAATTTTATGAGTTAAGTCATTAAGAATACACTTAATCTTCACCAACCCTAAAACACAAATAAAATTAATTTTGAAAAATACAAACAACAAAATGACTTAATTCGTTATCTCCACTATTGTTTAGGATCCAGAGAACTCACCATAAAAATTCCAAAGTATTTTGAGTTCATTTGGTAACTTAAGTTCATTTTTAAAGATAAATATGATTTTAGCACTTAAATGATTTTTTAAAAAATCAAAATATAACTAAAAAATTTACAAAAAACTATTTTTTTTAGTTCTCTGTGATCAAAGGTATTTTCTAAAAATAAAATTGTATTTAAAATAAAAACTTGTTTTTTAGCCTATATTATTCAAATAAATCAAATAAAACTCAGAAAATAAAAAATTTTCTCCTTTAGGTTCTCTGACCTCAGAAAGATTTTTCAAAAATACAAAACTTAATTTTCCCCATTTAAAATATTTTATATTTAATAAATACCCCACAAATTAAAACAATTCTTAAAATTCAAATAAAATTCAAAAAATCACAAAATTTGGTCCAAAGGCTTCACTAGTCTAGGTCTACCTCGAATAAAAATTTCAAGGGATTAAGATTTACCTTGGTAAAGTTAAGAATTTTCTTTGAAGAATCCTATTTTTGCATGAAAATAATTATATAAATTAAATTAAATTTTGAAAAATCACATTTTTTTCTCTGATGTCTTAATTGACCCATGAATGAGGTAGGATAAAAATTTCAAAGTCATTTGGAATAAATTTGATAAATTATGAAGTGTTAGAGCCTTAAGGGCAAATGTATAATTTTGGAAATTTAGCCTTAATTAACATTGAGGCTTAATTCAAGGAGGGAAATTGGTAACCTCTGATCTTAATTTGGATGTTCGAAATATAAGGGGTTAATTGGTAGAAACCAACCTCACTTTCTTAATTAAAAAAATAAGTTAATAAATTTCAATATTATTAAAAGTTGGAAGTTTATTAAAATAAAATGAACCTAGGACTTAGGGGTATGACATTTGAAGTCAATAATTAATCAATTTAATACCCCTATTTAATTTTCAAATGAATTTCAAATAATGAATCATGACCACCTAAAGCTTAACCTTTTCAAAACTAATTAAGACACTCACATAGGACTTAAGGGCTTAATAGTAATATAAGCTAAATCAAGATTGATTAAATAAGGATTAGAAAAACAAACACAATTAAAATTAAAACATCTTTCAAACACTACAATCCCAATTAGGACCAAAATTTTGCTAAGTGTTCCAATAACACTAACTTGCCTCTTTAAGGGTCTTCACCCATATAATATTCAAAATTAAATTACAAATGATGATTAACTTACTCTTAGGGATAAATGTTTATTGAGCATGGGTCAATAGGGACCCCATGAAAAGTTTTCAACATGAATTGGATGCCAATTTTGGGGTTAAGACAATCAATTGGGTGAAATTTGGGGACTTAGCCAATTTGGGGCTAAATTTGGGAATTTTGGATTTATGCTAAAATCAAATGGATTTGAGGCTTCACCAAGGCCAATTGATGGTTGATTTTGATGTGTAGGAATGTTATAAAAATTTCACAACATTAATTGGGGCCAATTGACTAGGCTATGGGTTCAAGTTGGTGAGATTAGGTCATGTGACCAAAATTGGGGTTTGACCTATACCAAAATTGGGCTCAAATTATGGGCTAATTAAGCTTGGATTTGGTCTAGTTTGGCCATATCAAAAGTGAATTTGGGTTTAGGATTGAAATTGGAGCAAATTGAGATCAAATTGATGGACATTTTAGTTGAATTAGGGGAAATTTTGGGGCAAAAGGCTAGGTTGGGTATCTCAGTAGAGTTGGAGTACCAACCACCATAAATAAGCCATGGACCAATAGAAACCTCATTTTGGGTCCTCTATGTAGTGGTCTTAGCCAAACCCTAGCCTAGGGATAATGGGTTTAGGGGACCACCTACAGGAGTTTCCCAAAAGTATCAAGGGACCAAAGCCTAGAAGTTATGTATTTAGGGTAATGAGTGATTGTGAGTGTAAATGATTGCAAGTGAGTGCCTTAGCCCTAGACCAACACCCAGGGTCAACCTTAAGGTCCAGCAGTCCTAAGGGTGACTCATCTTGAGTTCCCCCATAATGACCCCACCTACTAAGTGCTAGACGTTAGGACCAATATGTGGAACTTCAAGTTGAGTAAAAAAGAGTGTAGAATTTCTATTGGTGAGGGTTTCATGTCTAGTTTTCTAAGAATAGTCAATAAGAAAGTCCTATGACTAGAACTTAGGCTACTAAAGAGGAAAAACTAAACCACAACCAAAAGTGAGGTCAACAAATGGACCCCCAATAGGTGTGGTGTGCTGGGCAAGCACACCGCACGTATTGGCGTTGACCGACGAAATCAACAAAAACCAATACAAACTCCTAAGTCAACAGACTTGGAAGTATGTGTAGAGTTGTGTGTGATTTTTTATCTTCCAGTCGGGGATACTGGCAAGTGCATATTTGATCAAGTCAAGAAGTAGGGGCTCTTGCTGGGAATTGGAGAGTGGATTTCGAGTTATGTAATTTCAGAAATTTTTAGAGGACGGGGATCAGTATGCAAGTGCTGACCCCGAGGTGGGAATTAAAATTTAAGTATAAATTTTGAAAAGAAAGAGTCAGAATTTAAGTACCGACCTCAAAAGAAGAGAATCAAAATTTAGGTACTTATCCAAAAATGAGATTTGAATTTTAGGTATCAATCCTAGGGAGAGAGTCAAAATTTAGGTATCGACCTCAAAAGATGAGAATCAGAATTTAGGTATTGATTCAAAAATGAGATTTAAAATTTAGGTATTAATCTCAGGGAGAGAGTCAAAATTTAGGTATCAACTTCGAAAGATGAGAATCAAAATTTAGGTACTGATTCAAAAATGTGAGAATTAAAATGTAGGTATCAATCTCAAGGAGAGAGAGTCAAAATTTAGGTATCGACCTTGAAAGATAGGAATCAAAATTTAGGTACTGATTAAAAAATGAGATTTGAAATTTAGGTATCAATCTCAAGGAGAGAGTCAAAATTTAGGTATCGACCTCGAAAGATGAGAATCAGAATTTATGTACTGATTCAAAAATGAAATTTGAAATTTAGCTATCAATCTCAGGGAGAGAGTCAAAATTTAGGTATCGACCTCAAAAGATGAGAATCATAATTTAGGTACTTATTAAAAAATGTGAGAATTGAAATTTAAGTATCAATTTTGAGAAAAGAGTCAAAATTTAGGTATCGACCTCGAAAGATAGGAATCAGAATTTAGGTACTGATTCAAAAATGAGAGAATTAAAATTTAGGTTTTAACTCCGAGAAGAGATTCAAAATTTATGTATCGACCTCGAAAGATAGGAATTAAAATTTAGGTACTGATTAAAAAATGAGATTTGAAATTTAGGTATCAATCTCAAGGAGAGAGTCAAAATTTAGGTATCGACCTCGAAAGATGAGAATCAGAATTTATGTACTGATTCAAAAATGAAATTTGAAATTTAGCTATCAATCTCAGGGAGAGAGTCAAAATTTAGGTATCGACCTCAAAAGATGAGAATCATAATTTAGGTACTTATTAAAAAATGTGAGAATTGAAATTTAAGTATCAATTTTGAGAAAAGAGTCAAAATTTAGGTATCGACCTCGAAAGATAGGAATCAGAATTTAGGTACTGATTCAAAAATGAGAGAATTAAAATTTAGGTTTTAACTCCGAGAAGAGATTCAAAATTTATGTATCGACCTCGAAAGATAGGAATTAGAATTTAGGTACTGATTCAAAAATGAGATTTGAAATTTAGGTATCAATCTCAAGGAGAGAGTCAAAATTTAGGTATCGACCTCGAAAGATAAGAATATGAATTTAGGTACTGACATAAAAATGTGACAATTGAAATTTAGGTATCAATTTCAAGGAGAGAGTCAAAATTTAGGTATCAACCTCAAAAGATGAGAATCAGAATTCATGTACTGATTCAAAAATGTGAGAATTAAAATTTAGGTATCAATTCCGAGAAGAGAGTCAAAATTTAGGTATCGACCTCGAAAGATAGGAATCAGAATTTAGGTACTGATTCAAAAGTGAGATTTGAAATTTAGGTATCATTCTCAAGGAGAGAGTCAAAATTTAGGTATCGATCTCAAAAGATGAGAATCAGAATTTCGGTACTGACTCGAAAATGTGAGAATTGAAATTTATGTATCAATCTCAAGGAGAGAATCGAAATTTGGGTATCGACCTCGAAAAATGAGAATCAGAATTTAGATACATATTAAAAATGTGAGAATTGAAATTTAGGTATCAATTCCGAGAAGAGAGTCGAAATTTAGGTATCGACCTCGAAAGATAGGAATCAAAATTTAGGTACTGATTCAAAAATGAGATTTGAAATTTTGGTATCAATCTCAAGGAGAGAGTCAAAATTTAGGTATCGACCTCGAAAGATGAGAATCAAAATTTAGGTACGAATTCAAAAATGAGATTTGAAATTTAGGCATCAATCTCAGGGAGAGAGTTAAAATTTTGGTATCAACCTCGAAAGATGAGAATCAAAATTTAGGTACTGACTCAAAAATGAGATTTGAAATTTAGGTATCAATCTCAGGGAGAGAGTCAAAATTTATGTATCGACCTCGAAAGATGAGAATCAGAATTTAGGTACTGACTCAAAAATGTGAGAATTGAAATTTAGGTATCAATCTCGATTTGAGAGTCAAAATTTAGGTATCGACCTCAAAAGATGAGAATCAGAATTTAGGTACTGATTCAAAAATATGAGAACTGAAATTTAGGTATCGATTCTGAGAAGAAAGTCAAAATTTAGGTATCGACCTTGAAAGATAGGAATCAAAATTTAGGTACTCATTCAAAAATGAGATTTAAAATTTAGGTATCAATCTCAAGGAGAGAGTCAAAATTTAGGTATCGACCTCGAAAGATGAGAATCAGAATTTAGGTACTGATACAAAAATGTGAAAATTATAATTTAGGTATCAATCTCAAGGAGAGAGTCGAAATTTAGGTATCGACCTCGAAAGATGAGAATCTAAATTCATGTACTGATTAAAAAACGTGAGAAATTTATGTATCAATTCTGAGAAGAGTTTTGAAATTTAGGTATCGACCTCGAAAGATAGGAATCACAATTTAGGTACTGATTAAAAAATGTGAGAATTGAAATTCCGGTATCAATTCCGAGAAGAGAGTCAAAATTTAGGTATCGACCTCAAAAGATAGGAATCAGAATTTAGGTACTAATTCAAAAGTGAGATTTGAAATTTAGGTATCAATCTCAGGGAGAGAGTCAAAATTTAGGTATCGACCTAGAAAGATGAGAATCATAATTTATGTACTGACTCGAAAATGTGAGAATTGAAATTTAGGTTTCAATCTCAAGGAGAGAGTTGATATTTAGGTATCAACCTCGAAAGATGAGAATCAAAATTTGGGTACTGATTCAAAAATGTGAGAATTGAAATTTAGGTATCAATTTCGAGAAGAGAGTCAAAATTTAGGTATCGACCTCGAAAGATAGGAATCAGAATTTAGTTACTGATTCAAAAAATGAGATTTAAAATTTAGGTATCAATCTCAAGGAGAGAGTCAAAATTTAGGTATCAACCTCAAAAGATGAGAATTAGAATTTCGGTACTGACTCGAAAATGTGAGAATTGAAACTTAGGTATCAATCTCAAGGAGAGAGTTGAAATTTAAGTATCAACCTCAAAAGATGAGAATCAGAATTTAGGTACTTATTAAAAAATGTGAGAATTGAAATTTAGGTATCAATTTCGAGAAGAGAGTCAAAATTTAGGTATCGACCTCGAAAGATAGGAATCATAATTTAGGTACTGATTCAAAAATGACATTTGAAATTTTTGTATCAATCTCAAGGAGAGAGTTAAAACTTAGGTATCGACCTCGAAAGATGAGAATCGAAATTTAGGTACTGATTCAAAAATGAGATTTGAAATTTAGGTATCAATCTCAGGGAGAGAGTCAAAATTTAGGTATCGAACTCGAAAGATGAGAATCAAAATTTAGGTACTGACTCAAAAATATGAGAATTGAAATTTAGGTATCAATCTCAATGAGAGAGTCAAAATTTAGGTATCGATCTCGAAAGATGAGAATCAGAATTTAGGTCTTGATTCAAAAATGAGATTTGAGATTTACAAAGAGCTTGTGGTGTTGAATTTGCAGAAGTGTGTCATGTGGAAATGTTGATTTTGTTGAAGAAGATTTGTAGAGCTTTGTGGGCTTTTGTTCAGAGTGCAAAATTTCGCTGGAATGTGAAGAGAGTTAATGCAGATAAAGATGGTTGTGCTGCGCACACAAAGAATAAGAAACTCTGAAAATGAGAGAATCCACTCAAGAGATTTTTACCACTTTTAATTTTTTTAAATATGTCTATAAAGTTTTAATTTTAATTGGTTGATTTTTTTTAAAAACAAAAGAAATTTGTTTGTTGTTTATTTATTTGATGATTATTTTTATTTAAATTTTATTTATTGTTAAAGATTTGTTGTTTTGTTCTTTGTTCATAGAAATTCTGAATCAACGTGTTGTTCGTGACTTCCATCCATCACACAAAAAGGCAACTGACAAAAAGACATATTTCTTAGAGAAATTTTCATTAATCTGCTTCAATAAAAAGATGTTACAGATCAAAAATAGGCTGACGCCTAAAAAGGTACAATATATAGTTCATGTTAAAGCACATCAAAACATCTCATGCCATGAATATATTGTAGGCTGAATATATCAGATACATATCATGTTGCTATAAAAAAAAAGAAAGTGAACCCTCTGACTATCTGTACCAGGTATGATGAGCTCTTGATCAAGCCGACCTTCTAAGTCATGCTCCAGGATAAGAGTTCCCTTCACATGTACTTATAGGTACAACCCTCTCATAGTTCGTATAACAATATCTCTTCAATTTCCATGTCTGGTTGGAATCCATATGGTATTTTGCTGTCATCCATCCTGCGGAAAGTCACAGACACCCTACGGTGTCGTACCCCTGGAATGCAATGTTTGGCGATGTCTGCACCGTTGCCTTTAAGAACGAGTACTGAACTGACTGGTAAAGGAATCTCCACAGAACCTCTGAACTCATCAGCGCCAACGATATTGAGTTCTTTTCCAAATAAAATATTGCTTTTGCTCAGAAATGAGACCGTGCAGAAGGGCCTCACAAAACCAGGATGATCAATGTGTGGGGAAATGCAATCACCCTCTTCATAGATATTGATAATGCAACTATTGAGAATGCATGTAGCAGGTAGAATATTTCATTTGAACATCCTTTTGATCATCCACTTTATCATTGGCGGTAGCAGATCTACTTGATCATGTCTGAGGATCCCAAGCGGATTTCCCTGTCTGTCATTTGTGAAGTTATAACAACAACCGCACTGGATGGTGATTCTTCCCTTTCCTCTCATCCATTTCTTTGGCTCGGAATATGTCCTTTCCATGCAAAGGCCTGCTCGGCCTCTATCTCTTAAATCAAAGATACAATCTAAAATGCTTCTTTCATCATTTTCGGAGAAAACCCTGGTATACAGTTCCATGCCTTCCAGTATATTGATGAACTTTCTCTGAACTTCTTCATAAAACTCAAATTCTCTTTTATTTACTTTACTTATCTTGTAGTATTGTATCATACCAAGGGTTTACAACTGTCACGGGCGTTCTTTCCTTCGAGCATTGGCAGGAACCCAAACTGGCGCTGGTGATTTGGAGCATGAAACTTGGCCTGTAGCGGGATGTACGACCTTGGGCTCCATGGTACACACTGATCCATCCCCAATGGGACATATGGTTCATCCATCATAAAATCTGAAGTCTGAAATCCATTGGTGCTTGAAGTATACTCTTCCAATGTACTGAAACGTTATAAATGTATAACATTGCAATCCTGGCATTCTACAAACGCCCCTGTGGCTGATGTCCCGGCCGGTATCTCAACGTTGCACGTCGGGCAACTCTCACCAAACATCTGAAACTGAAAGTGTATTTGACTCTGTCACAAACTCTGGTTCTTCATCCATGGTGGGTAGGCTAGCAGAAGTTTCTTTTAGGTCTGGATCATAAATATGCCACTCAAGAATAGGGGTGAGCAAGTTGTTCGTCTCCCTTTGACGTCTGCATTCTTATCGTAGAGAAGCTCTCTACTTCTTGCAGCTAGTGTTTCTGCATCGCGTCCTACAAAGTGAAGTACTTGGCAGTAGTTCGTTATTGGCGGCTATTAAGCATCCAACCGGTGTAGCTACCATGGAGGGCAAACGACTGGACCCTTCCGTCGGATCTGCACAGCTATTACGTTATTGCCTTTGCGTGATAAATTATTTTTAGCAGCCACTCTTAGTAGTGAAGGCAGTCCCTCTTTCTCTTTGCAGCTGATTACGTCCATGAGAGGACCTTTGTAGTCCATGTCAACCTGGTTAAAATCCATGTTGTTGTCAATGGTACCGCTCTACGGCGCCATATCCTCATTTAGTGTGAGGCTCCAGCCATCCTGGAAAGCAAAGATCAGCTTATGTCCCAACATTTTTTTGCAGACGACAGGAAAAACGTCAGTGGGCCGAAACTTGTCATGAACAAGAACAAAACAAAGTATTTATTAGAGTACATGCTAGTTTGTTTTGGTGAAATGAATTGTTTATTTTATGTATGATTTTTGTTTAATTTTAGTGGAACATTAAGTTCAAAAGGTATAAAGGAGAAAATTTGAAGTTTAAAATTTCTTTCTCAAAATTTTCATTACATTGAGGTTAATTACAAAATTTGGACCCGGTCATATACATTTGGCCACATAAATAACCCTAAAACAATCAAAGTTTCCAAAGTTTCAAAGCAAGCAGAGGCAAGCGGTGTCAGGTTGCGTAATAGGTTTTCAGATATCGTTCGTTTATTGGTAACATAGGTCTTTCACTTTGGAAGTAAACTAACTAATAGGCCTTGTTGTGTAGACCTTTTCAATGACAAATGGTCCCTCCCTTGGCTCAAATTTTTCACCTATTTTGCGGCGTGCAAGAATATGCCTTTATAGCACAAGTACGAGGTCACCAGATTTTAATGTCTTTGGGCGGACCAATTTGTCATGGGCTTGTACCATCTTTGCTTGGTAAAGTTCTAAGTGTTGTTGTGCTTCTAGTTGTTTTCTCTCGAGACTCTCCAGTTCTTCAAGTCTGAGTTTTGCAGTTTCTTCCATTGTGAGTTGGTTGGCAATGACGACTCTGAGAGATGGTGTCTGGATTTCTAGTGGTAGCATGACCTCGGCTCCGTACATGAGCATATAGGGTGTACACCGAGTGGGAGTCCTGAAAGTCATCCGGTAGGCCCACAAGGCTTCTAATAGTTTGTTGTGCTAATCCTTTTGGTTTTTATCCAGTTTTTTCTTCAAAATATGTACCAGTGTTTTATTGAAGGCTTCAACTAGATCATTTTTTCTGAGTGTTTTCTTCAAAATCTGTACCAGTGTCTTTTAAAAGCTTCAGTCAGACCATTTGCTCTAGCATAGTAAATTGTAGAGTATCTCCAATCTATCCCATGTCTTTTGACAAAATTGTTGATCTTTGTACTTCTAAAAGCTGTCTCATTATCAGAAATTATTCTTTGTGGTACTCCAAAAATGGTAGACAACTTGGCTTTTGAAAAATTGAAGGACGTGTTGTGCCGTAACCTCACGTAACGATACTACCTTTGCCCATTTTGAGAACTAATCTGTAGCAGCAAGTATAAACATGTGTCCTTTGGAAGATGGAGGGTTTATCAGACCTATTATGTTTGTGCCCCAACACTCGAATGACCACGAGACAACAATTGGGTGTAGCACATTTGGAGGCTGGTGTAAGATCACCCCATGCACTTGGCATTAGTGACATCTTCTGGCTGTATCCATGCAATCGGACATCATTGCTGGCCAATAATACCCGAGTCTTTTGATCTTCATTTTCATTTTTGGCCCTGACTAGTGAGCGCCACACAATCCGGCATGTACTTCTTTGACAATATTTTGTGCTTCGGCTCTGCTCAAACACAATAGCCATATCTGGTCGAATGACATTCTATAGAGAACATTTCCCATCCGGGTGTAAGACATGGCCCTTTTTGTGATGTGTCGCGCCTCAGACTTATCTTCTAGCAGCTTTTCAGTATGCAAATATTCTATTAATGGCTTGCACCAATCTTCATTGATATTTGTAACTGTATTTATTGCTTCTTCTTTTCCAAGCTTGTATAGAGTTTTGAAGTTGATCTGTGACAAGACTCGTCTTCCTTGCACTGTGACTTCAACGGAATGCTCCGGGGAACACGTCATTTCCTTAGCAAGTTTTGCTAGAGCATCAGCATGGGCATTATCTCCCCTAGGAATCTGGTAGAAAGTCACATCAGGAGTCTGCTCCAGGAGCTTCATCATGTACTGATGGTATTCTGCTAACCTTGGTTTCAAAATTCTGTATTTCCGGTGACTTGTTGGATGACGAGTTGGGAGTCACCATAAATGACAATGCTTGTTATATCCATTGAGATTGCCATTTCCAACCCGGTGATTAAGGCTTCATATTCCGCTTCATTATTGGTGCACGACTCTGTCAGGTGGTATGAGAACATCATCATAACCTTATCTGGCGAGATAAAGATCAAACCAATCACTGCTTTGCCTGGTATAACTGTGCTTGATCCTTTGTCTTTTATGGCTGACGAAGCACCATCAAAGTACAACTCCCAGTGTTGTACACTGGGTAATTCCATTTATAATATTTGCTCGTCTTGTAACTTGTCATTGAGAGAAGACCCAGCTGGCAGTAGGTGTGCTGCGAGAAATTCTGCTAGTATCTGTCCCTTGATAGCATAGAGGGGAACACAAGTTATATCAAATTGTAATAAGAACATTGACCATCTTGCTAGACGTTCAGAGAGCGTTGGTCGGGTCATCAGATATTACAATGGATTAACTTTCGAGATTAGGGTAATCTTATGAGAAAGCATGTAATGTCTAAGCTTTTGAGCGGCGGGGTAATCTTATGAGAAAGCATGTAATGTCTAAGCTTTTGGGAGAAAAAAATTAACGCCAGACAATGCTTCTCAATAGGTGGATACCTTATCTCTATCGGTATTAGGCAACGACTCAAGTAGTAGAGCGCATTTTCTTTACCCTCCTCATTGACTTGATCTAAGAGGGCTCCAAGAGAGTCATCTAATGTCGCGGTATAAAGTATCAACAGTTTTTCTAGGATAGGGGCTGCCAAGACAGGAGGTGTTATTAAATATGGTTTAGCGTCCTCAAAGGCCCGCTGGCGTTTCTCTTCCCAAATAAATTTGGCATCATTTTTAATTAATGCTGAGAAAGTCTGACACCTACCTGAGAGATTAAAAATAAAGCGTCTCAGATATGTCAACTTCCTTTGGAAGGAACGTAGTTGTTTTAAGGTTTTAGGAGGAGAAATTTCCAAGATAGCTTTAATTTTATCCGAGTCGATCTCAATACCCCGATGACGGACAACGAATCCCAAAAATTTCCCGGAGGTAACGCCAAAGGCGCATTTTAAGGGATTCATTTTAAGGTCATATCATCGTAACTGTTCAAACACGATCCTCAAATCGTACAAATGGTCTATTTTCCATTTACTTTTGATGACCAAATCGTCCACTTAGCATTCGACTTGGTTGTGAATGAGGTCATCAAAAATCTTCGTCATTGCGCGCTGATATGTTGCTCCAGCGTTCTTTAGGCCGAACGACATCACTGTGTAGCAGAAAATTCCAATCGGTGTTCTGAATGTTGTAAGTGCTGCATCCTCAGGAGCCATCTTGATTTGGTTGTATCCCGACGATCCATCCATAAAGGAGAAAATTTCATGTGTTGAAGTGATGTCCACCATCATCTCTGATATAGGTAGTGGAAATTCGTCTTTTGGACATGCCTTGTTCAAATCTCTGAACTCGACACAAACACAGATCTGTCCATTTTTCTTCTTAACAGGTACAATGTTAGCTAACCATGTGGGGTACTGTTCTTCTTTTACAAAATTGGCGTCTATTAATTTCTTCACCTCGACGATGACTTGTTGTTCTATTTGGAGGTGCATTCTCCTGGGAGCTTGTTTTACTGGGTTATATTCTTATCTACCCCAAGTTTATGGATTGCAGCCTCTGCTGAAAGTCCTGGCATTTCATCGTAGCTCCATTCGAAGCAATCTTTAGATTCTGTTAAAAGTTTAATCAATTCTGCAGATTTTTTGTCATTGAGTAGAGAACTTATAAATGTGGGTCGAGGTTGTTCTTCAGTCCCGAGGTTAATCTCTTTCAATTCATCAATAGTAGATTTAAATTCCTCCTCAAATTCTGGCAGAGCATCTTCTATTAGTTGATCAGTAGAGTCATCATCTATATCGAGGCAATCCTCCTCTGACTCACCAGTAATAACCATGCAAAATCTAGAATCATCGACTGGTCCGACTGTACTAAATCCGAGATCCTCTTTTGAATTTGGAGTTCAACTTTTTCCATAATTTTCAAAAAGTTGAAATTTATCTTTTGACATTTGTTTTGGTAAGTGTCCATGTTGAAATAACTTTTGAACACAATGCGAGAAGTAAGCAATTCCAATAATTCATTAGAATCATCATCCAAATTTACATGTTTTTCAAGCTCAATAGAGGTAGAAGCACAGTAAAATTTGATCAGTTTTGAACCAATACTACATACTTCCTTGACCTCTAAACTCTCAAACTTTTGAGGGAGAATGGAAGTGAGGGTCATAGCATTCACATAGTAGTTTATCCGATCATACATTGTCTCATATTTATTCTTTTTTGTATCTTTTAGGGATATATCGTACTGAGGTCTCTTCCGTCTTGTCATCATTATTTCATCTTGGGAACTGTTTTCATCACCAATGTTGATAGTTGGTCTAGTCCGTTCAATCATTAAATTGATCCTTCCTCGTCCACGTCCCCAGCCTCGACCTCAGGTGCGCGAACTAAACAAACTTTCACCAACTCATTGTAAGGGAGTGGTGGAAGATCGCTGAAGCGGAGTTGAATGGACTCCTCTTTGTGAGAATTCTGAATCTTCATCTTTATTTGTGATAACTTCACGAGAGAAGACAGTCTTCTTTGGAGGTGCATAGTAGGCAACATCTTTGTGGATACCAACTTCATGCACTAAAAATGGTTGTAGATCTCCCTTGATGCAATTTTCTTGACCATCTTTGTGATAACTTCATGCACTGAAAATGGTTGTAGGTCTCCCTTGATGCAATTTTCTTGACCATCTTTGTGGTATTTGATGCAGTGGTGTAGAGATGATGGAACCATATTATGCTCATGAATCCACGGTCGACCTAATAGTGCGTTAAAAGAGGTTTTGGCGTTGATGATATGAAATTTAGCGGTTATTACGAGTTCTCTAACCTTCATAAGCTCTTTCCCCCTTTCAATTGAATACTCTTAACATCATCTTATAGGTCGTAAGCTCTTGAGCTTCAATATCCGAATAGGCCAATGTACGTAGTCTCATCAAGTTAAGAGATGCTCTAGGATACACCAAAACTCTGGATAACACAAATCTGCTGATGTTCACGGGGATGTATAGTGGACGGTTGTGGTCGGCGGTACCGAGTACCAAGTCTTCATCTGTGAAGGTTACCCCTCACTATTCTTTCAACAAGCAAACTTCATCTGAGGATGTGCTAGTCAACTGAGCTAAGTAGATTTTTGGGTCAAGCAAAGCTGTAATTAGAGACTCTCTCATTTCCTTTGACAGGATCAGAGCATCGTAGATGCTTAATCGGGTCGGCAACTTCCTAAGATGAGCTAGCATGTTGTAGTATACTTTGTATGATCCTCCGATTTTATCTTGATCGTGTAGTTCTTCCACTGGTGGAGGTGGGGGTATCTCTTCTCGAGTCATTATCTGTTAAAGTTGTTCTTGGTGGTAACACTTTTCCGCTCCTTAAGTTAATTTCTGTGATTTCTTCTTCTTGAGATATCATTGTTGAATCTTCCGGTGTCTTTTCCTCTCAGTCAGAAAGATCTAAGTTGATGGCAAGCAGTGTACCACGATGCTCGAGAATTGGCTCTTTGTTATCGATGCTGTCGTAAGCGGTATTATTGATGTCCTCTTTGGACTTGACAACGAGTTCATCGAACTCGAGTACGATTTGAGGATCATTTTGGGGATCAAAATCAAAGCTAGATCTGTCACAATCAGTTATGATATCACCATAAATAGTTAAAACATAGCCAAAATCATAATCATTAAATTCATAAAATCCTAGAGGGACAAAAAGATAATCATACAAAGTCAAGGGTTCGAGGATTTTCTTCCCTGAATCTGAGACAACCAATCTAGTAGAGGCAGCCCCTATCCTACCCCCCTGTGCTATCAATCTTTTTAGTGACACTTTTCTTCTTCTTCTTTGTCCTTGATGATGACAGATCTCCTGACAAAACCTTCATCTCGGGCTTGGTATGTTGCGGACTCTGAATGGAGGCTTGTTTTGACGCAGACTGGATCTTGTTCAGTATTTTCTTGGATGATCTGCTCCAGACCTCATTCCATTCTTCTTCAGTATTCATTGAAGCTTGTTTTGATGAATCCTGAATTTGATTAAGGTTCCTCTTGAGTTCATCCAAAGTTGTACTCCATCCATCTATTTCGACATACATATCAATTGGGGAGATTGGCTCTGCCGAAATCATGTTTATGGAACCTTTTTAGATTCTTTTAAATATTATTTTGGGATTATTATGTTCTCTTGCTTGAAGTTTCTCTCGAGCCAGTCTTTAAAGACGAAACATTTTTCTATAGTGTGCCCAAGCAACCGGTGGTATGGGCAATAACTTGGTTCATTCTTCTTATCCACCTCTTCGGGCTTCTTTGGATCTGGTAGTTTGAATTCTGGCTTCTTCATCAGACTCCTGAATATTTTAGGTATAGCTTCATCCTTGAAAGAATACACAATTTTCTATCGCTCTGACAGGGATATTCTTTTATCCCCTATTCGAGGTGATCCCTCTTGAGGCGGCCACTGGATGGATTGATTATTCTGTTTCTGAGAGTACTGTAATGAAGACTGGCAATGCTCTTCTGCATATATCTTTATCGGTTGCTTTTCTTTGTCGACGGTCGCTACTACTCTTGATTTCTTTTTGAACACTCTGATCTCATGCGGCTCCATGTGCTTCATTTCTTCTTGAAGACTGCTGGCTTTACTGAGTAGCTTCTCAAAGGACTTATGGTGAGTCCCTTAAGCATGAAAGCTACTGGCCCATGAATGCTCTTGAGTAGAATCTCAATCGTTTGATGTTCCTTGATGTTCCTGTAGCTGGGGTTCACATTTCATGCTAAGGTTTCTCCACCTCAAAATATAGTCTACCAAGGTTTTGCTAGGCTTTTGTTTTTCCATCATGAGCTCTCCAATAGACACATGATGTTCTACCCCGACAAATCTTTTCACAAACAGTTGTTCCAACTCAGAGAATATTTTAACTGACCCGTTGGGCAAGTTAGCGTATCAGTCAAAAGTAATTCCTGACAAGCTGCTGATGAATTTCTGGCAGAGTAGAGCTTCATTATTTCTCGTGTTGCCACAGCTGGCTCGGAAATGCGCTATATGCTGTCTGGGATTTCTAATCCCATTAAATATCTTAAAGTTTGGGGCCACAAAACCCTTGGGGAAAGACACAACATCGAACTCCTCTGGGTAAGGTCTACCCTTCAAAATTGATGCACCGTCCTTTGATTGGGCTAAGGCGTCCCGCACTTGTTCAACCATTTGCTTGAACTCCTTTTCTGGCATGACACTTGATGGAGAATCTTTCTTTGGTTGCTCATCTTTGTTTGTTGAAGTAGCCTCTCTTCTTTCATCTATAATGTGTATGATTTCTGGCTGATTTATCTCTGGAGGAGGCAATTGCGGTGCTTGGGATTGCCCTTGAATGGTGGTCATGGTAGTCATAGCTGCAGTCATCTCTTGTTTTTTTCTCCAGTAGACTAACTTGTTCATCCCTTAGGAGGATAACCCTACACAGCTCATCTACAGCATTCTCTTCGGTGTGAGGTTGAGCTTCATGCGCAGATGTGGTGGCTCTAGTTTCGATCACATGGACATCCATGAAATCCTCCTCCAAGTAATCATTGTAATCAAAATTTTCATTGTCTCTATCGACGAAAACTCCATGTTCTCGAGCTAACTCAAAAATCTCGATCCTGAGTTTCTCAAATTTCTCTTCAGTTATCAATTCCTTGATCGCTTTAAGATCTAGAGGACCCTAATGGACATCCTCTATTTGTTCCTCCATCTCGCTGGCTATTGTTGCAATGATGTCAGACATTTCAGATCCTGGTTTCATTTCTTGTCTCGTGGGCTCACTGGACTGTGTCGGTGCAGTGACCTTAGGTACCCATACCTTTTTCTTTTTCGACAATGGTGTCTCAGGACGAAGTTTCTTACTAGAAACATCAATATGTCGAGGGAAATAGTGTAGACCGACTACAATGTTAGGTAATCATCTTGTCTTTATCTTTGGGATTGTACAAATATCTTCATGATGGGTGACGGGTAAGATTTTTGGACCCGGTCTTAACTTAACCGGTCGACGGCCTGCGGTCTTGGTAGCAGTATAATCAGTAGTGATCATTGCAGTACCAACTCTGTTCCCTAAATGAAACCAAACTAGGATGCTGGTAGGTGGCATTCCAAATGTCTTGTGAGACTGTCTGGCGGACTTGACACCCTTTAAAATTTCTTTCTTCATGTGAGGAGAAATTGCATCTCCCACTTGTTTAAGTAACTCACTAACAAAACATCCTTCTTTGGTAGCAAGCCTTCTGAAAATTGCACTAACTCAAGTGATGGGAGTGAACTCCTTTCTCTCTTCAGCGTGTCCATGAAGTGAGGGTAATGCGACAACGATCCTTCGAATACTCTCATATCCCTTGGTATCCGTCAGAGGATGGAATCTACTTCCTTGCAGGAGCGGATAAATTCCGGTAATACTTCTTCAACTTGATGAGGCTCTTTCTCAACGGGTGTCTCTTTGGGAGCCTGGGCTTTGATGGCCCTCCGAACTTTTCTGTTATGGTTCCTCCTTTGAGTTCGGGTCATCGGTACAATCCTTGAACTTGATCTGATTTCAAACATGAGTGTGGGACATCTAATCCCTTAGTCGGATCCTCAATAAGCATCACTTCTTTCCTCTTAATAGCAGCGGGGCTAGCAGGTTTGGCGGGTATCGCGGCGGCAGTAGTTCTAGTCTTTTTGCTAGAAGGGAAGTCTTGAAGGCAGTTCAAATTAAATTATGCAGACGACTCCTTTATTTCTAGAGCGGCGATCTTCATTATTATGAATGGGGCTTTCCCGAGGATAACCTCGAGATCTTCAAACCTGGCTCCAAATTTGATGGTAGGAGCAAGGTTACGAGCTTCATGGCCCGTCGGTAGGTTGCAGGAAAAGGTCAGTGTTGGGTAAGTCATTGCAGCAGGCTTGAAAACAGAAAGTCTCAGGGTTAGCTATTGACCGACCTTTTTCTTTTTGTAAATCGACAATTACAAGAATTTGATGACACTACTAGAAGATTTAAATTCCAGCAACAGTGTCAAAACTTGACTGCGACTTTATATATATGTGTTTGATTTAATAAGGATGTATAGATATAATATTCAATAATGTTAAAGTCGAATTTGTCAACGCAAGTATACGTATCGCTCAAGTAATATAGGGCTCTAATGGAGTCCTAGTTATCAATCCCACAGGGAGAAATAGAATACTACGGACTAAGGCTTAATAAAAAGTAATACTTCAACTACAACAATGGCGTTCAATTTGCTTATCTGTCACTAATAGACAATCAAAATAAGTAGATAATTTAGATAACTAATAAATAACTAATGATAGAAAGTAGGGTTTAATTTGTGATATTCAATATATAAGAAAGCATCCTTCTCCTTGTCAAGAAATTATAGTGAATGTATAAAATGAATTAGTTCAATTTATATTGTGCCAAATAGGAGCATACCTATTCTTTACCCTTTGGTCCAGACATAAAGAACATTGACTAATCCTATGCATGATTACAGATTTTGCGGCTAGGCTGGGAGGATACCGACTCTCACTTTAGAGCTCCCACATTCCCCTCACCTGAGAGCTAACATCTACACACCAGCACCCAAACGATAGGACCGAATTGGGGATTTTAGTCT